>PQWD01013138.1:0-96432 GCA_019425675.1 Leucinodes orbonalis
CATTGTAATTCATATTTATAAAATTTACAAAGCTGGTACTTGCAGGAAAATGTAAAATTAAAATCGACTGCTAGAGTTCCTCCTGGAAATGAAGAAATAGAATTATCTTCCACATCTGCACCTGCTCCTGCACCAGCATTAAAATATTTTAGATTTATAAACTACACACAAAAAGTGGTATAGTTTATTCATAAGCAGGGGGATGTTTATATTATATTTGTTAGCTAAGGTGCTGTCATCCTGGATAATGCTGCTGCGTCAGCATTCTAAGTATTAGTCAACGGGCTCGTTGCACGGGCGAGTTAGTCTAAGCTCAACCTCTGTTTCAACCAGTCATTAATTCTAATTCTAAAATAAATTAATTTCAGATTTAAATAAAATTTTTTTAAAACGCAGTCTCCCAATTCCGTTCTAACAGCACGAGCCTACCGTATAGGGTGATTAGGCCTAAGTCGTCCACGCGGGCCCAGTGCGGATTGGACTACTTCACACACAACTTTGAATCTCTTCGCAGGCGTGCATGAAGGTTTCCTCACGATGTTTTCCTTCACCGTAAGAGCGTCGGATAACGTACATATATTTTTCGAAAATTCGAAAACACATTGGTACGTGTCGGGATTTGAACCTCAGCTCTCCCGGTACGAGGGCAACAGTCCACACCATTGAGCCACCGACGCTCTTAAGAATACCAATAACAAAAATATGTGAAAAAATGCATAATACATTTTACTTACAATTAATCAGTATGAACTGTATTGAAACGAGTTACGCACTCAAAATAAAATACCACTTATAATTTTCTAAGATCCTTTATATGAATATGTTGAACTAGTCGAACTCAAATCAAATGTTATTAAATAATCATGCCTAGACAGAAACAATATGTCGTCTTGCGAATATTGCCACAATTAATTAAAAGTCATGGAATTCAAATCACGATCATAATGACAGACTAAAACGTGAACAAAGACCTGCGACAGATTTTGCACGGGCTGATCTCTCAAGATAACAGAAATGGGCACCCCATATCATCAGCTCATTAAACGTCCCCACCGAGGGGCACGAGCCTACCCCTGTAGTGTGATTAGGCCTTAGTCGTCCACGCGGGCCTAGTGCGGATTGGACGACTTCACGCACAATTTCTTCGCAGGCGTGCCTGAAGGTTTCCTCACGATGTTTTCCTTCACCGTAAGAGCGTCGGATAACGTACATATATTTTCGAAAATTTGAAAATACATTGGTACGTGTCGGGATTTGAACCTCAGCCCTTCCGGTAGAAGACAAACAGTTCACACCACTGAGCCACCGACGCTCTAAAAAATTAAAAGCTAAAATTTATTAAAAGAAACTGCAATATAATATTATTTATGTTTGAGTTTGACTCTCCACTTAACTTTGTGATCGGTCCATTTTGAGGTTAATCATCATCGTTTATTGATAATACTGTAATCCTATCTATCTTTTCAACCTATCGGAGTCCGCTGGACAACGGTCTCTTCCATTTGCGCCAAATATCGGTCTCTGCTTTTCTCATCCAGCCTCCACTTTCGCAAGTCGTCAGTCCATCGGGCCGGAGGATGTCTTGCGCAACGCTTGCAAAGACTCGGCCTCTACTCCAGAACTCGTCTGCTCCGACCATCGGTTCTAAATAGTACTTGCAATCCTAAAATTAAAATTATGTCGAGTGCGCGTTTGCTTCTTATAGCATAAATGAAATGACCTCTTCCTAGAGGCAGGCATAAGATCCTTTTATTTCATACGAGCACCTGTCACCCTTCGAAAACGTTTCCGTGCTTTTATTCTAAGATTTTAAATCTCAATGAGACTATTGAAAACACATTACACCCTATTACGATTCCAAGTTTTTTTCAAACGTCTCAATACTATAGATTAGACACGTCAATATAAATGAATGCTTTCATTTAAATTATGATTAATTTGTTATCTATTTGACAGTCTGGAAATGGCCAAACACGAACGGAAGCGCTTCGATCAATGATCTTTATAAAGTTTCAAAATTGGCTGCGTTATTGTTCCATTTAGTCGGGTTCTATAATTATTGCCTACTTTAATTAAAGATCGATCTTATCTTGCGCTAGATATATACACTTTCATCGTTTTGTCTATCGTTCTATCGTTTTTTATCCAGTTTGTGTGTTGCTAGTCGTGTTTCGAAACACGCGGAAATTTGAGGTCTCCACTTTGAGATTGTTTTTTATTTCTAACAGATGTATTGGCTACCGCCTCATTTAATGGTGTGCAGTATGAGTGATGATGCTAAGATGACCTGAGATATACATGGCCAGCACACTGCCACTTCATTTACTGATTGATTACTAAACGTAGGTCGTTGTCGATTTCTTCGACAACGACACGTAACCGTTTCTTCTCGAAAACGGTTCCCCGAAACAGTTCTAGTTGCAGTTCGTTTCATCGTTGCACGGACGATATCGATTCGTGGACTAGATTGTTTCGCAACTATTTCATTCGTTGCACGAACGTTGTCATTTCGAAACGTAAATATAGTTTGTGGATGTAAATATAGTTCGTGGACGACGAATAAAGTATGCGACTAGATTTTGGAAAGGTTGGAAAACGGTTCTATCGTCGCGGAATTTTCCAACGTTTATAACAACTAGGTTTTCCTTGCGACGACCAAGTCTATTGATTACATGCCAATTAAGCCAATTACTTGTCTTCAATCTCATTAGCCATTTGTACATCTTGTAGGCATAGTAACCAGGCTCAGCTTAATAAACTCAACATGGTGGAAGATGATTCGAAATCCCTCAACGATGAGAAATTTCTGGTGAGGCCTAATCAAGCCAATAATGAACCGTTCAATTTAAGTACGGGATTTTCCTTTTATTCCTTTTCAAGCAATTCACAGTTCTCTGCTTTTTCCGCCAGATATCTGTCTCCTCCGCTTTCCTCATCCGGTTTCCATCACTTTTGGCAAGTCGTCGTTCAATTGGGCCATCGAGCGTCCTATCCTAAGTATGCCAAACTCATAAGCTTCATTGGTTATCTGGCCTATACGTGATGAAATGCGTTGTCTAAAATAATTTCTTATCTACATTTTTAACAAAAAAACCTCTTTGATCATCAAAGAGGTTTTTCGTACTTAAATACACGGATTACCTAAAAATAAAATTTTAAAGAGCACTTAAGCTATTAGTCCCAGCTGGTACAACAGCGCCATTATTTTAATTTTTCATAAATATGTCATAGAGCGTCGGTGGCTCAGTGGTGTGGACTGTCGCCTTCCTACCGGGAGGGCTGAGGTTCAAATCCCGACACGTACCAATGTATTTTCGAATTTTCGAAAAATATATGTACGTTATCCGACGCTCTTACGGTGAAGGAAAACATCGTGAGGAAACCTTCATGCACGCCTGCGAAGAGATTCGAAGGTTGTGTGTGAAGTCGTCCAATCCCCACTGGGCCCGCGTGAACGACTAAGCCCTAATCACCCCATACGGGTAGGCTCGTGCCCCTCGGTGGGGACGTTTAATGAGCTGATGATGATGAAATCTGTGAATTTTCGCTTAGCTCATAGATTTTTATGTTTAAATTATCTGTATTTTATAAATTTATTGTGTTATTTGTCATATATCTTTATCGTTGGCGTCCTTTAAAATTAAGTGTTTTAAATCTTAATTGCCCGTAGAAGGTAGGTACATTAAAGGATTTTATTATAATATTATATATAACAAAACAAATATGACAGTAATGTAAGTTATACATATTGGCTATTTTGGTGGATTGGTGATTTGTACCGGGCTGGTGACCAATGTTTAACATTAGAATGCACCTATACTGTCATATTGTAATAATGCGTATATAATATTTATAATAAAAAATATATGATTATTATAGGACTTTTATTACATAAATAGCCTAAAATCGTGTAACATCATCATCAGTTCATTAAACGTCCCCACAGAGGGGCACGACCGTACCCGTATAGGGTGATTAAGCCTTAGTCGTCCACGCGGGCCCAGTGCGGATTCGCCGACTACACGCACTAGTCGCTTACACGCGCTGGTTCCCTCACGATGTTTTCTTCACCGTCAGAGCTTCGGGAAACGAATAATTCCGAAAATTCGAAAACACATTGGTACGTGGCGGGATTTGAACCTCAGCCCTCCCGGTAGGAGGGCAACAATTCCCACTATTGAGCCACGACGCTCTATATATAATATATAATAATATCCACTGACAATCATACAGTGCCATCTAGCCCCGAGTTTAGTGTGAAACTTGTATTATAGGGTCTAAACAACGAATAAACATACTTATACAGATGGCCTAAGATAACTCTCAGCTTAAAAGTAATAATCTATTATATTATCTGTAGTCTTAACGCAACAAGCCCAAAGGAATGACGAAGTCACTAACTATTAAATATCTTTGCTTGTAAGGCAGACAATACGGTAAGTAGGTAAGTAACGTTATTTCTTAGTAAGTCAGGTAAGGACTTGAGCAAACCGGGATTTCCCAGTTAAGGTTACTATAGATTTTCAAAACTGAGGACTTGTCCCACTTATTTGTTTTGAAATTAGCTTTTTTATGATGACAATAATCTGTCTATGGACCTAACGTTAAAAAATAAATACTTCATAAATGTCAGCAGCTTTACTAATTCCTACCAATGATGTAAAAATTAAAGATTCATGATATATTCACGAAACAACTAACAAAGTGTTACGAATGTAATGACAGCACATATACAGATAATTCGAGCGTTCATTTACCTAAACAAAGAGCCTGCAACTGTACTCTCTTCGGCGGTTCGTTTTTGAGGCACGAATGGCGTATCTACCTTTATATATACAGAATATCATTGATTCCCACAATAAATTACTAATGTAGGTACTATAGGTGACCATCGCCACTTATTTCTCAAGTAAATCGTCTGTTCTTTCACTTAACAGGCTTCATTAAAAATTGCTAACTTATTAAACTGCTGCTACTTTTAAATCCCATCTCAGGAGTTTTCTTATCAATGAACAGTTAATATCTTGTTAGTCGTATTGTGATATTTATATATTTATATTTGTCAATTATATACTTAGTTTAAACACATATATTCAACCCCACAAACCATCTTATCAAATTGCTCACATTCATCTTTTTCATTCATTCATTCATTAAAAGACATATTAGATAATAAAGATATGTATCGGATTTATATGTTATTATGTAGGAGAGGTAATTAGTGTCGAAATTGTTGATGCAAATTAGGCCCGGTGTCCTTTTTTCACATTATGGTTCCCACAGAAGACCAGCGTCATAGCTACCCTAAGCTATGACAATAAAGCTGAGTGGCAACCAATTTGGTTCACAATAATGTTAATATGCCAACATATCATAAGATTATTATTTGTTTTTCATATATTTCTTTTTGTATATGTTTGTATTATGTTTAAGATTTGTGTTCCAAATAAAAGTGTTTTCTTTCTTTCTTTCTATTATCATTGTTTAAATATGTCCCGATATTTTATCCTCAATATTTGGCTAGCTATTCCGTACCCAGGTGTCATTGGTGTTCATTTATCTAAAGAGATTTTCTCTTCGACACTTATAATACCTAAGGGATAAGGCGATGTGTGCGTTTTTATAAAGGATAAATACGAATTTATTGCTTAGAACAGGGAGGTCGATTGATGATCGTAAAATTGGACAAGCTAATGGTTAATATTCAGAGGGGTCATCATCAGCTATTTATATGTCCCAACCGAGGGGCACGAGCCTACCCGTATAGGGTGATTAGGCCTTAGTCGTCCACGCGGGCCCAGTGCGGATTGGACGACTTCACGCACAATCTTTGAATCTCTTCGCAGGTGTGCGTGAAGGTTTCCTCACGATGTTCTCCTTCACCGTGAGAGCGGAGCGAAATTATAACGTACTTATAATTTCGAACATTCGAAAACACATAGGTACGTGGTGGGCTTTTAACCACAGTCCTCCTGGTAGGAGGGCAACAGTCCACACCATTTGCCACCGACGCTCTGATGATTCAGATGGGTGACCGAATAATATTAGCCTAAGACTGTTCGTGTTTTGTAAAACTTTGTAACAGATGATATAACAAGTTTAAACGAGTGACTATCAAGTTTCTTGCCGGTTCTTTTTGAAAATCCTACTTATTCCAAACAATGAGTCATAACATACTATCATCAGTAGCTCATTAAACGTCCCTAACGAGGGGCACGAGCCTACCGTCCTAGTGGTCCACGTGGGTCCAGTGCGGTTTGGTCGACTTCACGCACACCCCTTGAATTTCTTCGCAGGCGTGCACAGCTTTCCCCACAATGTTTTTCTTCACCGTAAGAGCGTCGGATTATCGTACATATAATTTAAATAATTGGTTTATTACATATTACATTGGTACGTAGCGGGATTCAAACCTGCACCCTCCAAATGTGAAAGCAACAGTACACACCACTGAACCATCGACAATCTAAAAAACTCATAACAATATCATACTAACAATTGACGATTCAAAATTATTTGTAAGAGATTTATTTGGATAAAGATATTTTAAATTGATTTGCCTATATTCAACTGGAATTATTTGCAATTATACTATAAAAAAAATCCTTATGAATACAAATTTATTTGAAATAAACCTTTCAGATTCTTGTAAATAAAGCAAAGCTGCTTCAACTAATCCTATTCAATTTACCGTGGTGGCATTTATTGATTATATTTATATGCCAGCAGTGACGTAGATATATACAGAGCCCTGGGGTGCCTGGCACCCAAAGGGACTCGCACGAAATTTCTTGGGATGAACGATTGAAAAAGATTACACCCAGACCAATACAAATAAACATGTTTATGCTCATTTAGCCCCGTGGAACGAATCCAGAATCATTGGTGTAACAAACCGCTTCTTAAGCCACATGAGTCGCCAAATTGTAGTCCGACCCATGTTGGAAGATCAACAGTATATTAAATACAATGTAAATATTAAATATTTCATATCAATTTAACTAAAGTTTTACAAAGCAAGCTAGCTGAATCATTTAGTAAATACTACAACTCGTAATTTCAAACTGCCCAAGGAAGCCTTTTTAGTTTAGTCAACTTCAATGTCTAATTAAAGACAGGAAGATACTTAAATGGATGCTTTATGAACAAACACATTTAGAAATAAGCCGCTATTTGAACTGTTTCTTGTTATATTCTTCTTTGTTGTTTAAGTTATCGCTGTCTAAACATTTATTTAGGTTTCTTTACAAAATTGGGTCAATAAGAATAATGGTTATCGATGAATTTCTGCAAAGGTTCAGCGGAATAAGTGGGCGGTAAGGGTGCAAAAGGTTTAGAACTCCACAAATAATATAAATTTCAATAGGGCAAATACATTTAAATAACATATAATTCTGAGCGCCACAAATATTTTGAAAAAAGTAAATATTGAACTTATTTGTTGTTGTTTTCCGCAGTAAAGTACTACAGTCCAAATCAGTATTAGATTACATTTGACATGCATAAGTTATTATGTAACTTCACTAATTAACACTTTTGAATTTTCAATTCGAAAAATAATTTTTGATTTTACACGGAATGATTATTGTATATTATTTGGGTTAAAATATATAGTTACAATAAATGAGAGGATTAATAAATAAATATGTGTTTTATAATTTCTGGCAAAGCTCAAAGGTTTATTTTCTTACTGAACCATTAGGGAGCTTCGCCAATGAATTTAAAACATTTGTATATTCCAACTAGTGGTCCTATGGCCACAAATGTCGTTCAATAATTTAAAATAGATGAGACAAAAAATTAAAAAAGGAAAAAAAAGATTAAATGTATAGCCACCATCAAAATATGTAAGATAATAATATGTAAATGTTATGTTTATTTGTTAAAAGTTAAATTATTGTGTCCTACTTTAGTACTATAATAGTTATTAAGATATCTGTAAATAAATGTATTTTCTTTCTTTCTTTCTATATCTAGTTTGACCTCCCATCAATTTTCAGGGCGTCACATGTATACCTACTGGGAAACCTGTATATGTACCATCCTATCTATGTAATGTGACATGCAAAAAAAAATTGAATTTGAATTTACACTATGAACATTTTTGTTTAATTAAATATTATTGTGTAATATTAATGTCAATCCGCACTGGGCTTGCGTGTACGACTAAGTCCTATACACCCTTTACGGGTAGGCTTGTGCCCCTCGGTAGGTAGGTACATGTAATGGGCTGCTTATGATGATGATTATTATTATACTTCTATGTGTTACTACGACATTTAAAAGGAAAATTATAACAAACACATTTGTTAGATCTTAAGTTATCTGAATAAAAGTAGTATTATTAATTCAATTTTGATGAAATTTCATTTGCTACCAATAGCGCCCTCTCCGCTGCAACCAAAGAAGTAAAATACCCCTGTTTCATAGACGACGAGAAAACGTACGAAGGCTCAGTAGTAAGCTTACCGCCAAGAAGGCAGATGGTCCATCAAGTACTCAGCCCTGCATAAAATCATATCTAATCTGTGATAAACCATTACAAATAAGTATCATTACAACTTGTAATTTGTACTGTTACTAATTAATAGATAAAAGCGACACCTATGTTCTATATATCAAAACATCTGTTTTCATGATACTGGATATGAAACAAGGATAGAAAATGAAAGTAAAACTTTCGTACGGACGTAAGCCAGGTACTTCTAAATACAAGGAAACTCTCACAGATGGCGCTGTGTTGTGTTATTAGAACAATTGAAACAACATACTTTTCTTTGTTGATTTAATGCATAAACTAATTTCACAATTTGGTTTTGTCAACTTTTATTAATTTTAGTAAAAAAATGAAACTTAAAGGAATTGGAGCTTTTAATCTGCGCTCATTCAACTCAACTGCTGCAATTAAGTCACGCGAACCCAGTAACTATAGAAGCTGAAGAATAAACACCTTGTTACATTAAAAGTGATTTTTTTTTCTTTATTTTTGAATCTGACTTTAAAATGCTTGGTAATGCTGTTAAACCGCTCTATTATAATATTATGTTAGTGCTCCGCGCATGGGCAAAAGAATTGGTGGAATTAGGGGAATGGTATCACAGTCAGAATTAAAATAAATAAATATTTACATTAGGTAAGGAAGGGGGGTGAATAATAAAAATAAATAAATGAAATGACTCTCTCATTCTCTCTAGTTTATGAGATTAGTGATGTCATTTTTCGCTATCATCGATTGACCTTTTATTTATTGGTTTCGGTGTATTGAAAAACAAAATACATAATATTACAAATAAACAAAAGTGATCAATGAAGCGACATATAAAATAAGGAGTGCTTTTATACAAATAAGGTTTGATGTTTCATTGCGGATGGTGGAAACTACCAGATCATGGACATCAAATACAATCTGCTACGGTCTACGACGTAGCCTTCAAATTGCTACGTCGTAGTATATACAATGTTTGCGTTCTTAGTATGACGATGAATTTTGTTTACATTCGTTTTCTTTGATTACAAACAAATTAACCTGTTTTATAAAGGTTTCATCTTTGATTTTTGTAGGATCAATAGAATGTTGTATCAAATTATAATATCATAATGATGATGTAATTTTGAATAAGGTTAAAAACAAATCTACATTAACGTATCAAAAATAATTGTTGTCATATTTGACAGCAGCTGTGTATGATTTTAGTTTTTTTACCTAACATATTCTATGGCTCTATTGACTAATGCGAGCCCAATGTCTTAATATTTATTGCTTCCCATACAAAACTGGCCGAATCTGGACACACTTTTGTTGTTGGCGAGACTCCACCCGTCGAGTATTTTTTATACGTCCATGGTCGAAATATATTCAATTATACTATCGTACAAACTAGAAATTATGAAACTTCTACTAAAACTGACGCATTACGCATACTTAGTTATAATAGTATGGAAATATTCCGTGAGGCATGCACTTAAATTTGATGTTAGTAATAACTATTTCGCATCACATAATGCAAGAATACAGGGAATCGTTTGCATCACGCTAGCCGAAGATATTTTAACAGAAAATCTCTAGACTTGCGACTTTCTATTTTAACCCAAAATAAATCACTGCTAGACATATGAATTAGAAATTAAAAAGTCGTAAAAAGGGATTACGACTTTTAACAATGATGTAAAAAAGTATGGATTCGTGATATGCTCACAAAACAATCAAAAAAAGTGTTCCAAATGCAGTGACAGCACACATAATATATAATAATATATTTCGAATTTCGAACACATTTACCTAAACAAAAGAGTACAAACTGTACTCTCTACGGCGGTACGTTTTTGAGGCACGGATGTCATGTCTACCTTTATATATACAAAATATCACTGCTTTTTAAGGAATGTTTTATTTATATAACTCCAATGTCACTGACTGGCATACATAGTGATCTGTCAACACACAGCCCAAACCACTTGACGTTTCGGCTTGAAAATCGGCACGCAGGTAGATGTTATGAGCTTATAAAATATTTTGATGTATTCTACCCCCAAGGGGATAAGATAGGGCATAGAAGTTTGTATGAAACTTTGTCAATCGTTTGAACCTCTCTGGCAGAGAAAGCTACTATGAAGTGGGCAAATCCGTCCCAAAGTGTATAAAATAGGGGAAAAAAGTTTGTTTTAGTCGTCGAAATTAAAGATAGGAGCGGAGCGGAGCTATAACACACTAGGAGCGTGAAAACAAACAATCACAACTCATTTACTTGTGTGCGACTTCAGTTTTAATAATAAATGTATTAAGAAGGAAAGGTAATCTTACTCCAAGAATATACTAAAGTTAGGCTTACTTAGCATTCTAGAATTAAGTTTTATTTATATTATTAAACTTTGAATTAGTATTTAATAAATAAAGTTAACAGAGAGAGGAAAAAATATCTAGTAAATATATATATATAATATATATATATATAAATATATATATATATATTTACTAGATAAATATATATATATATATATAATGATTTATGTTAAAATTTTTAGATTTATGTTTATGTGCCAGAAATGTTGTGATAACCGTAAAAAGTTTCTATCACACGGTTAATTTATTCTGAAGTGCGGTCTTTGAGGTGCCACAAGCATTGCATACTCATGACCTCTATTAACATGTCAAATACAAAATGTAGATCAGTCAAATCCAATTCGTCTATTTATAGAGAATTAATAAATAATGAAATAGTGTTTATTCAGTTTAGGTCCTTACAGCACACTTCTGAATGTCAAATGAAGCTACCACTGGTTCGAACGGCAGTTTTCCACTGAGAAGAATCAAGCAAGAAACTCAGTAGTCACTTTTAAAAAAAAATGTTCTGTACAGAATCATATTATTTGTTATCAAAATAATTATATAAGGCAAATCATATACACAATTTTTATCATATTAGTATTGGTAAAACTAAAGTAATCAATTGTAACTGACAATATTTTTCATTGCCTTAAACCAGTGAAGCCTGTTATGTGTTAACTGTGTCGGATGTTTCTATAAATATATCACAAGATTTTGATTTAAAATATACAAGGCATTAGAAAAGATCAAGTACTTTTCTGATAAATAAAATATAAAGTTTGATTAGTTAAAAAATTTATCCCCAAGAAAAGACACAGAGTTGATACTTTTTGTATAAAATGTAGCTCTAAAAACTCCGATTGATGATAGAGTCCATGACGTCAACTTTTTAGGAAAAAATCGTTTTGGGGCAGAAACTAAAAAGTCTCTTCACGAATACACACAGAATTCTTTATAATTGTAAATAGATAGAGGAAATATTAGTCTGCAATGATGTTGCTGAACAGAAATACTGTCAGAACAATCAAAAGTAGCAAGACTGTATTGTAAATTCCGTCCGTTCGTAATTGACCCGTTCTCGAGTCAGTAATCATATCAAACATGAAACATGGATGGCTCTAAATTCACATCAACCGGTGATTGTATGCAAATCAAAGGTCCACAGGTACTAACGACCCGGATTGTTACATCAAAGTGGCCCACAGCATAAAGGGCTCGTGTTTGGGTGTGATCTTAATGAGTTTCTGCCATTTGACCTTTGAATTAACGGCGCTGTCAAACAATGGGGTGATGAGCGAAAATTTGAAAAGGGAATTTTAAATATTGCATGTCATTAGTCATATATTCATAAATATACGGAACACCTGCCAAATATTGCGTAAGCTATTAACCTTTGAAAAACTTGTGGCAATTATTAAAATTATCGGATATGAGAGACCTAACGTCAGTTATCTCGGGTGTCTTTAATAAACAATAAAATGACACAATCTCACTCAGAAAGTGTCCGCGGCAAAATGCTGCCTTTCGCGTAGGTTTTGCATACTTTTCATTAAATTTTCAAATGACTTAATGACATAAATATAATTGTGATCGTGCATCTAGTTAGTTTATTGTTAATTAAGGGTTTCTTAAAACAAAACTATCGATGGTTTAAACTAACCTTGGATCCTCACTATTCCCATTAGACCCAACTTTCCCTAAATCTACTAGTTGAATTGAAACGACAAAAACTACACACAAATGTTCATTCATCGCCGGAATTTTCTTATTCGTATTCGCACGTGTCAGTCACTTGATTAATTACCTAATAACTGTGAGATTGGTCCCGGATAATTATTTCTTTTGGGTTTTCCTCTTAGTGATGTCACCTACTAATTTTTGTACCGATATGGGTGTCGAAGATATTTTTCCTTATTATAGCGTACGCGGCAATGGGTTCTTCAAATATATTCTTAGATTTAATGGTATTCGATGTTATAGTATATTTCTAGTGACCGTTACGTTTCTATCTAAGAAGTTTCCAAAGCACTGTATCATCTATTGAAAAAAATACTGATTTAAATAATTTTAACTTTTGGAGCAATGAGATCTAGATTCATGTAATGCTCAAGGCACTTTGAAATGAAAGCATTTACTTTACATTTGGTATAGCCAATGTTCTCCGCATTTAATAAACAAAAGAAAATGTGTTTTTTTTTATAACTATAATTATGTTCCTTTGTGATCATTTTAACCTAAACATGTATTTCTTTGTCTTTCACGATCACATTTTTTTAAACGGAATTCATATTTTGTTAGTCCTTCATTGTAACCAATATTTTACTGATATCAAAGTATCCAAAAACTTTATTCTTCTGATTGCATGGTTTTTACAAGTTTAATCAAAATCCATTCAGCAGCGAGAATATTTACTAATAAGTGAAATTTGTTGAAGTTTGTTTTTGTAGAGTTAAGCAAGTAGATTTAGAAGCTAGGCTTTACACGAGATCTGATATAATTCTCAGAGAGTAAACCCTATGTGGCCAACTAGTCAACATTTTACATAAATTGTTTTTGGTCTAATTACTCATCTATTCCTTGATTATCAAGATGATGACGTCATTCGCACACTATCAAGTGAATATCATACTGTTGTAATTTCATTTCTCGAATCTCATTATGTGAAGCAGAACAATATAATTTGTTTGTGGGTACTAAAGTTTTTATCATTGTCTCTACTGATTGGTTGCATCTCTCTCACTCTAATAAAAAGATGTGATATCATAAAAAAGTTTGGCTGTAACGGTTTTATGGGTAACTATAACGCCAAATATGTATTTTTTTATTACAGCTTCAGGATTTCCAATTACATGCTATTTGCGTGACTGCCATCGTTGTTTATTGGCCTTGCCATAAGATCGCTGCGCGATTCGGTTGTGGATGCCATTCTCACAGGAAACCTAAGTTTATTTAGAATATTGTAGGCTGAATTATCTGACTTTATAAAGTATGAATCCGTACTTTGTAGTGCATGAGCCTTAGGTCGTATTTTAGTATTGCTAGTTTTTAATATCCGCCAATCTGTATTAAGCTAGCGTGTTTTTTTTTGGTCCAACCTTCTCATAGTTATGCGCCTTGACAAAACTGTCTTCGCATTAGCTGAGTGACCAACATTTTGGTAGCGTTAAAAAGTTTATATTATTTTGAGTACTAACGTGTACTTTAATATTTTAATTTGCACCAAATGAATATTTTTTCTTTATTTCTTTCTATGCAGTGAGGGGAAGTCTATGTCTTGCAGTGGGTCACTATAGACAGATAATGATAATAATTTCAGGTTTGCCAACTATGTAAGGTGCTTATTTTAGTAATTTATTAGTTTCGTAAGAAAGGTGAATAAAGGTATGCGATTAAATTTGTTGTCAACAATACAATCAAAGAACTAGATATTTTAGAAGAAATATTCCCACAATGTTAAATTTACACCCAACTAACTAGAATTAGATAGCTGCCTAGTAGATGAGCTTTTCACTGTAAATGCTAAATGTAATTAATTCATTTTCACAAATGGCATTATCATCAATAACCTCTGAGACGCAATCAGCTTTGAAACAAAAGGCGTTCATAGGAACAATAGTGATCCTAGTTCTAAAGATCTTCCACTTCATAAGGTATAATATAATCGTATTGGATTGGATATCGTTAAACTAGTTTCACATGTTTTACATATATTGGCTTCAAATATATATTCTATCATTGTCACTATAGCAACCTATAGTTCATTGGACAAGGTTCCATTTCATGGTACATACAATTTGGATACGTTATCAGTGTTATCACTCAAGAATATTGATTGTCTAAATATCTATATATAAAGAGAATTGAAAATGTGTTTCATTTTTATTTATTACTCAATTAAATTCCTATAGATTTTTGGCTAAAAATGATTTATTTTAAGCTCAAAATGATCTTTTTTTACGCTTAATTTTTTTTTCACGGTGTTAATATTTTTTTATTTAAATACTTTTTATTAAGATAAAAGTTATCCTAAAACCTTCTTCGTTTTCCTGTTTCAATCCTTAAAATCTTTCAGATACTCGTGGTTTCTATTACAATCCGAAACCCTAATTTTGGTATTAAGTAATGGATCCTTTCACCAGCAGATCCCCATCGTTTTGTCATTCTCGTTTATCCCTATGTTATCATCATTACAGCCGAAAAGGTCCACTGCTGAGCAAACGCTTTCACCAATGGCATCCACGCGGATCGCTCCATTGGTTAACTAGGTCATCGGTTCATCTTGTTGGGTCGATCTACGGTTATTTAACGTTACGTAGACGCCACTTAAGAACCTTTACACCCTATGGGCTATCAGTTCCAAGCCATATGCCCTGCCTGTGGCTACTTCAACTTGCTTATCCTACGAACTCTGTCAGTCGGTCGGTCTAGTTCACATATCGTATCTACGAGTAATTGCGTAAAAAACATCTCTCCATAGCACTGAGGTTGTCTTTATATTGTTACGAGCTGGGGGTTCCGGATAAATTATTGCCAAACACGAAGAATAACACGGTAACACACTTTATTAATTAACCAATATTAATCACACACAACACTAATTACACTTACACTCGTACTAATTAATCAATTAACGCACGCACTAAAATCCGTAATTAACACTGCACACTATAACACAACACTTTCCGCACACACACGTAATAATCAAGCGTTAACTCTTCACACTGTTATATCACACTCGACGATCCCTTAGATATCGCTGTACCACTCGCTTCTTCCTTGTAGTCGCAGGTATTCCGCTCTTCGTTCGCTCTTGAGTAGAACACAAGACTCCCGGCGCACCCGTCGGCCCGCCTTATATACCTGTCCGGCCGCTGAGCTCGAAGCGTCGACGTCATTCTACATAGTTCGCGAATTATCTAGAACATACTACACTCTTTGCTATTTGACAATTCGCATGTCATACTCTATGGATTGTCTGTGGACTGACGTCACATATTAGCCGCCATTTTAATGACATTTTAATTACGTCAATTCGTAACACTATGATGATATCCGTAGGAGAACTAGGGTAACCGACATAGCACAGAGGATTAGCAAGTTGAAGTGGCAGTGGGCAGGGCACATAGTGCGTAGAACTGATGACCGATGGGGCGGAAAGGTTCTCAAGTGGCGTCCACGTAACGGAAAGCGAAGCGTAGGCCGACCCCCAACCAGATGGACGGATCCGGATCTGGTTAAGGTGGCGGGTAGCAGATGGATGTCAACTGCAAGGGATCGGTCCGCGTGGAAATCATTAGGGGAGGCCTTCGTTCAGCAGTGGACATAATTAGGCTGTAATGATGATGATGATGTCTTTATATTTCAAAGGCCCTAAGTAGCGATCTAGTTTCACTACCATAAATCATAACTGACAATATTCATTAAGCAACCTTTTGAGACACTGATGTAATATGGACGAAATGATCTCCGGTGGAACCTACTTGTCCAAATTGGACGTACCCGTTTAGACTCTTATCCAAGGTAAAAGGACATTTTGTCTACGACTTCGAGAACTGAAATGTAACTGGATAAGGTTTTGTTTAAATAATTTTTAAAAGAAATGTAATGAAAAATTCCTTTATTCAATTAAGTCTTTACAAGACACTTTTGAATCGTCAAATTAATAATATATACTAAAACTAGTTTGAATCTACCACCGATTCGGACAGTTGGTTCTACTGAGAAGACTCCGGCAAGAAACTCAGTAGTTCCTCTTTTCAATCGCCAATCTACAATGTAGCTTTTTGACTTATCTATGTCCATACATTTGGGTCCTTAATCATCTACAGTGTAATAGATTTGACTCAAAAGACATGATTTAAATTTAATTTTAAATTTGTGTACTGGTAATTCTAGGCAACTTAGTTAAAAAGAAAGCTTCATCTGTGTAGATACCGTAAAACATTTTCACGTAAATAATATCTTGTTGTCTTACACATCAAAAGTGTGTCAAAAGATCTTCGAGTAAGGCTGATGCGACGCCTTGTGAAATATTGCATTGACTTATGGAAATAAAATTTTATCTCACTTGAAAAAATTGTGTCCGCTCGGTACAATTGCTGTGTTAGGGCTATTCCACATTGAGCTGTTAATTCATAAATTTCCATTTCGTCAAGTATCTGTTTCTTTCGGATGGATTTATAGTGAACTATTTGTAGGAATCCTTATGTAAGCATTTAGAAATAGGCAATTGTGATAGCGGTTTAATAAAGCAGTTAGAGTTTTGGATTAATTGTCTTTATACTGATGGGTCTAAATCAAAAAGTATTTTATAAGTTTAGCTCCATAAAGATCACTTATGAACACTTATATCCTATAGTGTGTGGAAACAGTTTGTCCCTGCCGTTGGACGACATAGGACGATGATGATGATACTAATAGGTAAATAGTACGTATAAATAGACCTACATGGTGTCAATAAGAAAACTTAATTCCTGACCATCGCAGAATTATTTACAACTTCGATATATCGATATTCTTAATCTGCCTTTAAATTGCGACGCCATTGTGATCGCTCCCTAGCTTATTTCTTTCTTCACTGAGCCGGTGTAATCTCTGCTCCTCATTTCGAATTGCTTTTATATTGGAGGTTCTTGTACTAAATTAATATCAAATAATTGAGGATTTAGATTTTCAAATATCAATGAATCATTGGGTCAAAGTATCAAAGTGAGATAATTTATTTTTGATACGCTTATAATCATTCTCAGATATTTAAATGTTGACAATTTTAAACATATTTTTTTCTTTACATTTATAAAGTCTTTATTTTCGTGTATTTATTTGTCACATAGTCATTAAGTAATACAATATATAACAAACAATGTGATTGTTCGAATATAATTAAAAATATATTTGCTATAGTTAAGAGGGCAATGCCACACGCTCACACATATACAAATCTTACCCAATACTTCTAAATTTTTTTTTCAAAGTCTAAATTTTAATTTGTATCATACTTATTATTTTAAGCTGTGTCGTTTGATGTTGAATGACTAAAGGTTAAATTACGTGGTACTCGTGTATTTTCTGCAATATACATCACGGGCGGGTGATGTAGTTTTGTGTCTTAAAACATAATTTTTTTGTGACATATATCGTGTCGCAGGCATATGATTAAAATAGAGGTTTGGAAAAGTCACTCAGGTGTAACCAAGAAGGATGTTAAAATAACTTTAATAACGTTTATCATTTTAAATTATTATGGACGTTTATCCGACGCTCTTACGGTGAAGGAAAACATTGTGAGGAAACCTGCGCACGCCTGCGAAGAGATTCAAAGGTTGAGCGTGAAGTCGGCCAATCCGCACTGGGCCTGCGTGGATGACTAAGGCCTATACACCCATTGCGGGAAGACTCGTATCCCTCGGTAGGGACGTTTCATGAGCTGATGATGAACGTTTATCATATCGCATTTACGCATCAAAAAATATGTAGAACACAAATTGTCATTCCAAATAAAACCTTTGGAAAATGATTCCAATATTATATAAGTTGACATATTTACGCGCCGTCTAGAAGTGATCTCAATACATCACTCATACTTATTGGTATTCTATCTCTTTTATTTTATTTTCATATTTACGATACGGTGTAAGATTTCATCTGGATTGCAATGTCTATGCAATGTTTTACAGTCCATCGATTCTCACGCATAAACTTATTTGAATTGCATGAAAAGTGGCGTCTTATTATTTACTAGCTGTAGCTAGCTAAAATCGTTTCGTTAAGTGACATGACAAATAAAAATTCGTTAAGTGACATGACGCGCGGCCGCTGCGCGGTGAAACATTGTTGATTTTTTTCAAAATAAAAACTATTGACAAAAATAAAAGTAGTCTATGGTTTTCCTTATTACATCAGCTACCTACCAAAAAAAGTCTTGTCCAGATCATTCCAGCCGTTTCAGAGATTACCCGGAACAAACAGACAAACAAAAATTATAAAAATTGTTATTTTGTCTGAGTTCCGTATTTATTCAAACAGACATTCCAATTTAATTTTTATGTAAAACAAATAGATGTAATAGATTGAGAACCTATGTAGGTTCTGAAATTTTTTTTAGTTTTGGGTATGTGGCAAAAATACATTTGGGAATTTTGGCGTGGATACCTTAAGCTGACTTTTTTTCTTCCGATCCTTGGGGTTTCTGGTATGAAAGATCTGTCGTCTTGGGTGATAAGTGCAGGGCAGAGTTTTCGAAATATAATGACTATTAACTATTACAACATTCTTTTAACATTGCATCTGTCATGGTCAGGCATATCACAAACTAGCAACTGAGCGGACTGACCGTATAATATAATTATAAAATAGTTACATTTTATAATATTTGCTCCAGGTGAAAGAGTGTGACAAGCAGTAAAATTATTGGATCATCATCATCAGCTCATTAAACGTTCCCACCGAAGGGCACGAGCCTACCCGTAAAGGGTGATTAGGCCTTAGTCGACCACGCGAGCCCAGTGCGGGTTGGACGACTTCACGTACAACCTTTGAAACTCTTCGCAGGCGTGCGCAGGTGTCCTCACGATGTTTTCCTTTACCGTTTAATTATTGGATAACATGATATACGGCTGGGAACGCTTTTTATAGAATTCTGGTTTTCCAAATGGATGGAATAAATATATAAATATTCATTGGCGGAGATGCCACTTATTACCGCTTGAGCTGTAAAATCGTTTGCCTCACATATGCCTTGAATATCGCAATGTTGATAAGCTTAGTCAAATATAAGACTGTAGGTACTAAGATGTATATTTTTTACTGTCCTGAAAAATATGGTTGAATATTCAGACTAAAAGGGAAATTAAGTCAAGAAATTCATGGCAAGAAAAACAAAGGAGTTGTTAACTTTATAACAATTTATATAAGGAACATGATTTAACTGTCAACATTTAAGTTTGCTTTCAAATAAGTTCAGTTCATAACTCATTAAATTATATTGTTCTGGTAATAAGTATTTTATTGAAATAAAAATACCAGCGAAAATTACATCGGAATAATAAAGTTATAAAAGTAATTAACTACCCCAGTCGGAATCGATCATAGGCCAGATAGGGTGGCCATTTGTTGTGTTTTTGTTTTGGAAAAAACACTGTACAAAAATTAAAATTGCAACATTCATGTCACTGTGATCAAAAAAATTTATATTCCAAAAATCAGGGTTTCGTTGTTTCAGTACAAGTGTAAATATTATATATATTTGCTTTCTATTTAGATAATTTCTTCGTTATGAAAGTTCAATGCTACGAATTGATAAATATTTTTGTGGACAGAAAGTTCATTCACTAGTCCCTTCAGGCTTTCTTGTTTATGGTGAATCTTTTTAATTTTGTTTCTCAGTGGGTTCGCTTCCTTATTTCATTATAGCGTTCAACGTTTTTAACAGATTTTGTTTGTATACATCATGAACAATAAATATGTACATACTGAAAATATATTTTAAGTACAGGACAGGAAAGTAACATTAGCAGTGCTTTTAGTAACAGAGACATTCACTTGGGCAGCTACCATTTATGCCCAAATGATATTTAATGTATAAGGTTGAGCAGGGTCCTGAATTTCCTAAAAAGTGCCCAACTTTGAGATCAACTTTAATAGTCTCCTTATTGCATGTCACAAAAGATATTCTAGATCGAAGTGACTACAAGTCTGTGCTAGCCTGAATAGCGACAAAACTTATATAATAAGATGGTTTAAGGCTAGTTAGTTTTGTAACCTAGCGTATAAAATTCCTAGTCCTCCTCTTTCTTTATCCAGCTTTCACGAACCCATCTGTACAATGCCTAAAAATTGGTAACCTATGCCAGATTGAGATTGATGCATAATAATATGTATTTTATTAGTGAAGAATAAAAATAGAAGAAAGTACTGTGTTTCTTGTTGGTATTTTCATAGGTATAAACAACAGTCTGAACCAATGGTAGATTTTAACTGGTAATCATAGGTGTACAAAATGGACCAAAATTTTTTTAAATATTTGGATTAAATTTTCTTGCAGAAAAGTTGGCCACAGTACATAATTTAGTTTTCTGCTCAAATTCGTTTAATTGAACTCTGAGCGGATAACTCACTTTTATCGGTAAACACATTGGAATTACTCCCAGTTTGATTGATATTTCTTTGCTCGCCATATCCATTTAATTACAATAATGTAAATATCACCTGTCATGATATTAATAGTTGTGATTGAAGGTAGTTACAACCTAGTATAATAGGTGTGGATGTTTTATAATAAATCCAGTATCTGCTCGTACCTTTCTGACGTCACTTCACTCCACTTGACATGCGCAGCCGGTAGGATATTAAAAGTTGCAAACGAAGACAATATAATTTAACAAACGGAAAAGAAAAGGAAAATTAGAAGAAAATAGAAAGAAAAGAAGTGCCTAATTAAGATGGAAACAGTGTTATCGCCGCCTTCACCGTTTCGGTTTGATGAGAATTCTAGATGTATCATCAGGAAAGTTATGTGATAGTTGGCAGAAGTGGAAGAAAGGCTTAAGATATACTACAACGCATGTGAGCTATGTAAAAAATCACCTGTGATTCAATTAAATATATTTTTGCATATAGTTGGTGAACAGTGTCGTGAGATTCTAGAACAATCTAATATAACCACATTGGAGGGTGGTTATGAAAGGTTAGATGAACATTTTAAAATTAAAAAAAAATTAACGGTTGAACGACATAAGTTTTTCATGAGGAATCAGCAATCAAATGAATCAATAGATCAATATGTTTTGATTTACGAAAGTTAGCCAACTCGTGCGAATTTGGAAGTTTAAATGATGATTTAATAAAAGATCGATTGGTGTGCGGAGTGCTCAGTCCTGCTATTAGGGAACGATTATTGCGTGAAGATGACCTAACGCTCATGAAAGCACTGGAAATATGTCGAGCGGCTATTGTGTCGCGATTGTACTCAGAAAAAATAAAGCGAGAAGCCGAGTCCGTTTAATGTGAAAGAAATAAGCAATCAAGAGATAAATATGAATGAGCAAAGAAATGTATTTAGGATACGGAATCATAAGATGAACTACAAAGAATATCCAAGAAGAAATAAAATGTGTGAACGTGGTGATAGTGGTCAGGTGCAGCGGGGAGGTACGAGTCGACGCATGGAGCGCGGGCGCGGGGGCGCCTCACGAGCTGGCAGACCTGTGACGAGCTCCACTAGGCAGCGGGTCACCGAGTGCAACAGATGTGCGCTTATCACGCGCATGATGCATGCCCAGCGTATGGAAAAACTTGTTTTAGATGTGCAAAATGGAACCACTTTGCTAAGGTTTGCGGCGTGTACCATGTGGAATCATCGGATAAGCAGGAGGTAATTTATTCATTATGTAAAAGTTTGAATGATTGGACTGTAGACTTAAATATTAATAAGTGTTCAGTTAATTTTAAATTAGATACGGGTGCAGATGTAAAGTGTTACCACTGGGATATTTAAGGGAGCTAGGCATTAAAGTTGATAGTTTATTGCAGACAAACACAAAGTTAAGTGGTTATTCAGGTGATTTAATAAAAGTTATTGGAAAAATTAATTTAAAAGTGTATTATAAACAAAGTTGTACTTATTGGAATTCAAAATAGCAGATGTAAATAGCATACCTATATTAGGGTTATGCATGTGTGGAATTGAATATTATTAATAGGGTAATGTCGGTGCACTCATCTATGAGTGATTTGCCAGGTTTATTAATGAATTTAGTGATGTGTTTCATGTATAGGTTGTTTGCCGGGTGAGTATAAATATACAATTGAAGGAAGATGCAGTGCCCGTTATACATGCCCCTAAAAAATACCTTTTGCAATTAAAGAAGACGTTAGGAAAAAGTTGTTGGAAATGGAATCACAGGGTATTATAGGAAAAGTAGAAGGTCCATTGAAGACAATTGATGAGATTGTGTCTAGATTATCTGGTGCAAAGTTTTTTAGTACAATTGATGCATCTGCTGGCTTCTGGAATGTCAAATTGGGTGATAGTAGTAGGTATTGCACTTTTAATACACCGTTTGGTAGATATAAATTTTTAAGAATGCCGTATGGTATTTGTTCAGCTTCCGAAATATTTCATAGAAAGATGTATGAGTTTTTTGATGACATAGAAGGTGTATGTATGTATATTGATGACTTACTTATATATGCATCAGACAAAACTACTCATGATAAGATACTCAGGAAGGTTTTGGAACGATGTAGAAAAATAAATTTAAAATTAAATGTTAATAAGTGTAAGTTTGGATTGCAAGAGATTAAATATTTGGGTCATCGAATAACAAAGGATGGGTTAAGTCCTGATGACTCACATTTATCGGCAATAACAAATATGCCAGTACCGAAAGATAAGAAAGGGGTAGAGAGATTTTTAGGATTAATTACATATGTTGGATCATTTATAGAGAATTTATCTGACAAAACTTTACCACTTAGGGAACTGCTTAGGAAAGAGATAGAATGGCACTGGAATGAAAGGCATAATGAATGTTTTCATAACTTAAGGATGTGTCTTATTAAACGGCCGGTATTGAAATATTATAGCATGAAAGAGCCAATTGTTATATCCGTGGATGCAAGTAGCACGGGATTAGGTGCCTGTTTGATGCAAAATGGTCAACCAGTTTGTTATGCTTCTAAAGCATTGACTAATACAGAACAACGATATGCACAAATAGAAAAAGAGTTGCTTGCGTGTGTTTTTGCTTGTGAACGTTTTTATGCTTATATTTTTGGTCGTAGTGATATTACTATTGAGACAGATCACAAGCCACTTATAAGTATAATTAAGAAGCCTATTGTTGATGCTCCTTCCCGTTTACAAAGGATGTTGTTGCGGCTACAGCGGTATACATTTTGTTTAGTGTATAAGCCGGGTAAACATCTTTATGTTGCCGACACATTGTCACGTGCCTATGAGTCCACAATACATAATAGTGCAGATAGGAGTAGGGATGAGGTGTGTGCATTAAGTGAACTCACCAAAAGTAAATGTGAGTACATTACAGATTTACAGTATATAAATATTCAAAAGGAATTAGAACAAGATGAAGAAATGAGAGCATTAAAAAAATATATTCTTGAAGGTTGGCCAGATGACAAACAAAAAGTACTTGATATAGTGAAACCATATTGGAATTATAGGGATGAGCTATCAGTGGCAAATGGGTTAATTTGGAAATCGGATAAAATAGTGATGCCCAGATCAATGCGGAAAGATATGTTAAAAAAAGGGCACATGGGCAAAATGTAAGTTACGTGCTAGGGAATTGATATTTTGGCCGTGTATTAATAACGACATAGATAATATGGTTAGAAGTTGTAGTATTTGTTTAACTTATAGAAAAAATAACCAAAAAGAAGAACTTATTAATCATGACATTCCAGATAGGCCATGGGTTAAAGTTGGTGTAGATTTATTTCAGTTAAATGGTTTGAATTATTTGCTAACTATTGATTATTATAGCAAGTTTTTTGAGTTAGTTGAATTACATGGCACCACTTCTAGTAATATAATAAATTGTTTAAAAAATATATTTTGCCGTCAAGGTGTACCGAACACCGTTATGTCGGATTGTGGTCCCCAGTTCTCATCATTTGAATTTAGGCAATTTGCACATAACTGGAATTTCAACCATGTGACGTCATCTCCTTACTATCCCCAGTCGAATGGACAGATTGAGCGCACAGTGCAAACTGTAAAAAATATAATTAAAAAATCAACAGAAGACAATACTGATTACAGACTTGGTTTATTAGAATGCCTTAATACACCAATACACTGTGATTTACCATCACCAGCAGAATTGCTTCAAAGTAGAAAATTAAGAAGTATTCTGCCAACTCCCATAAATTTATTGAAACCAAAAGTTCATGAAAATATAAGAAATAAATACTTAGTAGGCAAAATAAACAAAAAATGTATTATGATAAGAATTCGAGAAATCTAACTCCTTTACAAATAAATCAGAAGGTTAGGATATGGGACGCCATTAAAAAGTACTGGGTCCCAGGTATAATAAAACGAATATTGAATAATAGATCTTATAGTGTTTGTTTATCTAATGGAAGAATTATTGTAAGAAACCGAAGGCATATTATAACAGATCTCTCAAACAGACATGAGTCTCCTACAGACTATAATTTTGATTATGATTTTTTTGTCCAAATGTAAACAATAATCAGCGTGTTCCGTTAACTAATTCGTATGTTACTCGTTCTGGCAGGACGGTGAAACCTCCGAATAGATGGGGCTATTCGTGACCGTGACCTACATACGTCGTTTGTTATGCTAACTACTTATAGCTTAGTTATTATAATTGAGCGTTATTGCATGTTTCATAGTTCCACACTTGCATGTTTGTAATATTTTTTTTATATAATTGTTTTAATTGTCAATGATAATTGTTAATGAGTGATTATTATTTTTTTTAAATTAAAGTTGTGGTATTTTTTATGTTATATTTAATATTTCAGTATCCTTATATAAATGTAATCATTTTTGTACTTAACTGAAATAGATGGAATATTGAAATAATTAATTGGATATAATAATAGTTACATAATAAAAGAAAATGTTATAATAAAAGTAAATAATAAAAAATTAAAATAATTTGTTAGCAATCGCCTAGTTGTTTATAATAATGTAATTTAATGTCAGAATTAAGGAATAAATATGAAAGCAAGGACCTTTTTAGTTAACATTATTTATAAACATAAAATAATGTTTAGCATGTACTTATACTTTTTTAAATATTCTTATTGTAAAAACATTAAATGGATAGTTTGTATAAGGAATATTTATGTAAATAATAGTGAAGGTATTATTTAAAAAAAAATCATCAAACTTATATTTGGTATAAGTAATAATAATAAATAAATTTTACATATTTATAAATTTATGATATATTGTATACTAAAATGTCTAAATTAAATTTATTTGTTTTTGAAGAAGGAAGATGTCATGATATTAATAGTTGTGATTGAAGGTAGTTACAACCTAGTATATAAGGTGTGGATGTTTATAATAAATCCAGTATCTGCTCGTACTTCTTGTTTCACTGACGTCACCCACTTGACATCACCCAGAAATTTCATTTGGGAAATACAGCTACGTAATTATAATGAATAATGTTACCAATCAGGGCCCTTATTATTATAAATTGCGCTAATTCTATTCATTGTGTCTCAATAGTAAAATAATGCACCCATACGGTCTCTTCTATGATAAATTTATTGGTAATACCACAATTATTTCATCATCATCATCAGCTCATTAAACGACCCCACTGAGGGGCACGAGCCTACCCGTATAGGGTGATTAGGCCTTAGTCGTCCACGCGGGCCCAGTGCGGGTTGGACGACTTCACGCACAACCTTTGAATCTCTTCGCGGGCGTGGGCAGGTTTTCTCACGATGTTTTCCTTTACCGTAAGAGCGTCGGATGACGTACATATATTTTTCGAAAACACATTGGTACGTGGCGGGATTTGAACCTCAGCCCTCCTGGTAGGAGGGCGACGGTCCACACGGTTGAGCCACCGACGCTCCAATTATTTCTACAATAATAATAAAGTGTGCAGCTAAGTGCAAGTTTAAATTGAATTCGAATGATGCTAACCGTGAAAACTATAAGGTGCTTAGGAATCGCTGTAACCGAGAGTGTAGAGACGCTCAGCGCCGTCACATTCATGACTCCGTTACTAATGGCACCCCTGCTAAGGTCTGGGCTTTTGTCAAGAGTCTTGGGCATTAGGAGTGGGCGGAGTTATTCTGTAGGAAAAGATCTCAATCTTAATCGTCTTAATAAGCATTTTTCGTCGTCTGCTGTTATTAATTCTAACTCGAAAGCTGAAACTGTGAGAAAACTGTCGATGCAACCGGTACGTGACTATACTGCCTTAACTTTCAACCAAATATCCGTAGGTGATGTGGAGAAAAACATCAAGTACATTACTTCTAATGCTGTTGGTAGTGATGGCATCTCGCGCAAAATGATCATTCCTATCCTTGATATTATCTCTCCCTTTATTACCCATATCCTTAATTTTTCCCTTTTCACTGGAACTTTTCCAAGTATGTGAAAAGATGCTCAATTGATTCCTTTGCCTAAAAAGTCTAATCCCTCTTCTCTCTCAGATTATCGTCCCATATCGATCCTGCCTTTCCTGTCAAAAGTATTGAAGCGTGTTGTTCATCAGCAGCTTTGTGCCTTCTTGTCTCATAATGAACTTCAAAATCCTTTCCAGTCCGGATTTCGGCGTGGTCACAGTACAGTTACTGCTATGATCAAAGTTACAGATGATATCCGTGCGGGAGTGGACCGCAAAACATCTTACGATACTTGCCCTTCTTGACTTTTCCAATGCATTTAGCACTGTTGACTTTGACATTCTCCTAGGCTTATTGCGTGCTCTAAATATTTCCTCATGTCATTGACTGGCTTTCCAGTTATCTGCATGGCCGGCGACAGCGAATTTGCTATGAGAATTTGTCTTCGGATTGGAGTAATGTTATTGCTGGGGTGCCGCAGGGTGGCGTTTTATCTCCCCTTTTATTTGCCGCTTTCATTTACTCTATAACGGCCGAACTGTCTTCTTCCTATCACTTGTATGCGGATGACCTACAAATTTATTCGCAGGGTTCTCTGAGTGATCTGTCTAGTGTAGTTGAAGCAATTAATAAAGATCTTAGTCATATTGTTAACTGGAGTAAATCATTTGGACTTCAGGTCAATCCGTCAAAGACACAAGCGATAATTATGGGTGGGTCGCGATTGCTCGCTAGGATGGATAGGCAGACTTTTCCTAGCCTTATTTTTGACGGTGTCAGTATTCCATATAGCAATACAGTTCGTAATCTTGGCATAACAATTGACAGCTCTTTAACGTGGAATGCTCAGATTTCTGGTGTCAGTAAGAGAATGTTTGCTGCTGCTGCATTATTGAATAGGTTGCGGAATCTATTACCTATTCCGGTTAAGATTGCCTTAGTTCAGGCATTGCTCCTTCCCATCTTGGACTATGCCGACTGTAGTTATTTGGATCTTAGTGAGATTCTCCTAAACAAGTTAGAGAGACTACAGAATTTTTGTATTAGGATAATTTATGGTCTTCGTAAATACGATCGTGTTTCTTTTTATCGTGCAAAACTTAAATAGCTTCCTATACGCCAACGCCACGATCTTCACGTTCTTTCGCTTTTATACACTATCCTTTTCAATGGAGTGGCACCAGCTTATCTCAAAGAGAAATTAAGTTTCTTACAGTCTTCTCATTATAGTGGTCTGCGTTCATCTTTAAAACTTAATCTTGCTTTTCCTTCTCATTCTTCCCATTCATTTACCCAGTCTTTTGCTGTTCAATCCATTCGACTGTCAATGTCCATTCGTCAGTCTCCTTCTCTAACTGTTTTCAAAAGTCGCGTAAAAGAATTTTACCTTTCATTTTAACATTATTATTATTATATTTTTTTTTATATTTTTATTTATTAATGTATCTTATTATTATGTATGTTATATTCCTTATACCTTAATTTATTAATATAAGCTTATCTATTTGTTTTCATATCAATAATATAAATGTATTAGATATTTTATTTATGTGTAGAGTAATATATATATATATATATTATATTATATATGTATTTTATATTAAATATATTTTTATGTTTATTCATATTTTATATGTGTATATATGTTAATGTTAAAATATAATTATGTATTTATAAGTTGAATAAAGCTTTTCTTACTTTGCACTGTCTTGCCCTTTCATGTTGTTAATTTTCTATGTTTGTGAGGTTGTCTGGAAGGGATCGCTCCAAGCGATAAGGCCGCCTGAATTGCATTATTTCCCTTCGTTTGTTGTTAAATATGTATCTTTTTTTGGTGTGCATTAAATAATCATATCTATATATCTATCTATAATAATAAGTGGTAGTCTCTCCCATAGCCCAGCTATCCAGTCCACCAAAACTTAATTCCATAGCCCGGTATCGTAGTTTTCATATATTTGCAAAAGTCTTTACACCTGGCGGGGGTCATCATGGGTTGTATCATATTGTGCATTCTGTGATGGCATCCGCCATGTGTAACACATACAAAGATTTATTTCGGATAGCCTATTGCATCCATATGGGAAAGTAGTAATTTAAAATCATTATTAGTACATTTTTATTTGATTTTACATTTATTTACGAGAAGGGATACGTACCCGTTGGGAGTACCCTTCTCATAAAGCACTGCCACATCGGCGACGTGAGTTGGTCTACTAATGTCTTTAGGATGCTATTGGGGCTGACTCTCAACCTGCTTATCAGTGAGGCAGTCTTCTTCCGTATGATAGCATCGAAGCCATCCGTTTGGTACTCTGCTAACATGCCGGATGCACTGCAATAGCGGGGTAAACCCAAGATCATCCTAAAGACATTGTTATACTGGACTCGTAAGGTCTCTAGGGATCTCTTTGTGTGTTTGACCCACAGATTACCCGTGTACATACTCTGGCAATATGATTAGAAAATAGTAACTTTAACCTCTTCTGTACACCGGTGAAACCTGCGAGATGATACAATTACCATTTTTAGCCATTAACATTAAAGTAGTACCGAAATACCAAATTTACAGTAGGATAGTAAAGTATCGAAGTATATTAGTAGAATTCATGTGGTGTGCATGACTGCACACGTTAAGCAAGTATCGGAATGGTCACACCCAGGATTGGGAAGCGTAAAATATTTGTATTGCCTTATGTTTTTTTCTTTATAAAGGCAATTATCACATGTGTTTAGAGAAAGTTACATAATAAACAAGCACCTAAAAATTTTAACTGATAGGTTAGACACAAAAAATACAAAGCATGAACATAAGCGACAGACATACATTGATTTACTTCGTACAATTTATTCGATGTTAGCAATAAGTAATTTTATATAGGTATACATTTAATAGATAACGAAACCGCTCTCATTTTCAGGAAAGATGTCTGTATGGTTGTAATTGGCATTGAATGGCAATCTCTAATGAAAAAGCTATTCATTAAAATAAGTGTGAAAAAGGTATTAAAAAATTTATCATTGTATTACATTTCCCCCTAAACTTGCTTGACAAGAGACATACCTGCGTGTTAAGTACAATAAGATATGGTACTCTCATTATAATTTTGATACAATAGCCTTAATCTTATTTCTGGACTCCATAATACTTAAATAGTTACCATAGGATGAAGTTGTTTTTGTTTTCGCTTTTAGGAAAATTAATCATTACAAATGATACGCAATCGACAAAGTTATCTGGATCCTAAGCCATCTTTAATGTAAACAAACATACAATAGCACTTAAGCCCACCGACAAAATTGACTTGCCCATAATCACCAATATCATTAAAACTAGTTATAATGTATTAAACACGGTCATATTAATCTTTTATATTTACTGAACTGTCAATAACAACGACATTATTCTCGAAGTTATTGGAAATACCAGTGATGTGAAGTGAAGGAAGATTATGATATCATTGAAGCAGTTATACAAAAAACAAAACAAATGGCGATAAATCTCAACTTCTCAAATCAGGAGTGCTTTCTAAATAATAGACTAGATAAACAACTGCAATCATTTCTCAAACCCCTGCAGTTTACTCAAATGGCAGTCATGCAATCTAAATTCCAAATTCGGGATAGCTATATAACGCCAAACGGGGTCAAATATAACATCATCTCATTATTCGTTACTATAACCTTCTGTTTTCTGTTCTACGCCAACATAGAGTTCTATTTTAGCATAGGTTGGACAAAAGGCATCTCTGTAATTATTCCACTGACAAGTTTTTTCATCAACATCATCGTTTATAACCTTATGTATATCGCTAATGTTACAAATATTGCGCACAATGTTAATCTTTTTATTTATTTACAAGAAGCTAAGAATATTATCCGCTTTAGCAAGTTCAGTATTGAAGACATTACAATCGGAAATTGGGTGGTGGTCTGTATTTTAATTATTTGGTATATGAGCATAGAAATAACACTGTCGTGCATTCAAATAAGTATTTTAGTTATGTTGGGTGACTATGTATTGATTTTTTTCGATATGAATATGGTATACGCTAGTAGAACGATTGCTTTATTAGAACGAAGTATACATATTTGGTGCAAGGAAATGAAAGCACGTTGTGAATGTTTGCAAGTGGGCAGAGATGGATCTCAATACGTAATGACTAATTGGAATGAAATGTATAAAGGTTTTTTTGCCTTGTCGGAAGCATATAGCACACTTGGCACTGTTTTTGCTTTACCTGTGAGTATTAACTTTCATTTTGGAGAAGCGAGTGTTATTCAAGTACCTAATAAGTTGTATCGCAAAATAGGCGACCAACCTTTACTTATATAAACAATACAAATACGATGGTTTGTGAAATACTAATGCTACTTTTTGTAAATACAAACATCATATAAAACTCCTTAACTATCGATACATCAGTCGTGAAACACCCATTTTACTGCATCGGTATTGAACTTTGAACCAATAAATCCTTTTATAGATTACAAATCTATTTTTATATTAACGTAATTATGTAATATCAGCAGCTCCTTTTAAAAATCATTTATGAAAGAAGACATGAAGCTTACTTTTCTAAAATGATCCTAATCTTTTATTTTGAGTAATGAAAACAAGTTCAAATTTTGCTTACAGATCTTTGCATATATGTGTTTTAACATCTGCGGCACACTGGAATTCTTGCAAATGATCATCGAATTGGAGAAAACAAACAAAAATCGAATATTAGACAACGTGAGTCCGACCATTTTTGTATCCGCTAGATTTCATATAACAAATTTAAAAAGATTTAAACTGTTTTCTTAGGCAGACTTCATTGTCTTATTACTAAAGTACTTACCAATTGACAGTAATTATGTTTCAGGATTACTTCTTTTTGAGTCAGATTTTGGCGATCGCATGGATTTTAAAGAATTTGTTGTTAGTAAGCATGTTATGTAGGGAATTCGAACTGCTATATACAAGAGTAAATATGCTTAAGATTGAGTGCAGACGAGAGATAAGCAGTGGAATGTGTTCAAGTAAGCTTTTCAATGTATATTTTTGATGACGTTGGACGTCCGGTCTTCGAACGCGAAGAGGAGCGTCCTCTTATATTGGAATCTATTTTATCAATTAGTTGTCCAGCCATTGACGGCATAACTTCATCAAAGTTAAATTTTCTGGATCAACGTCTGTTCTTGATTGTTTTAATCTTTTTATTGGATTAGATATGTGTAAAAACTGTTATAAAAATCTTTATCATTGTATTTGTTATTTTCTTTTCCAGAAATACAAACTCGTTTGTACAAAAACGTTCTGAGAATGTGCGATATCTATTTCATAAAGACGTCGCCATTTTCGCTTTTTGATATGGATGCAAAATTGATTTTAAGCTTCGGACAGTTTATCTCACAGCAATTTATCGTGATACTACAGATTCAATTCTTAAGTAATACTAGTAATAGTAATTGATTGATAAACACTAAAATTCCTTATCCATTTATTTATTTATAAGTCATGAAAGAAAACTTTACAACATTAAACAAGTTCACAATAAAAATAGTGAGTCAATCAAAAGCTTTCACATAAGTGATACAATACAAATAAAATAATTATATCAAATTAAAAATATCAACTCTCAAATGTATTACAAAAGAAAGAATTTAATACTAGCGGCAAAAAGTTGAAGCTCTCGTACCATTTCATAAGAGTACTGACCCACATTTAGTCTAAATACTGGGCAGAACTATAGCTAACGGTATAGAAGGATAAGAATCCTCACGTTAGAGATAATCTCAAGACAAAACCAAAGACGTAACACAGGATGAATTTGTTTCAAGGGTTTTCGTTACTTTGACTTTACACTTACGTATCTTGCGTAAGGAAAGTATATATTTTATTATTTTAACAATGTATTTAATATACATGAAACTCCGAATATGTAGTAGTAATAATTTCATTATAATTTGAAAACATCATTATATATAAGTAATAATTTTAAAAGTAAAGAGTAATTATTTACAATTATTATTTAATGTGATAATTATTACCAAAGTATAGTTCAATAAAAGTGTCTTACATTATTCTTCTTATATTTATGAATATAAGCAATTTCATCCTTCTCTACAAATGGTATTTAGTAAGCTACGGTGTGAAATTTATTAAAGACTTAAGTCTTTGTATACATCATGTCATTGCTTTATTACTTCAAAAACAACTACATAGAAATTATATATTCAGTAATAAATTATCTCTCGATGATTAATTAAGCACGTATGTAGTAAAGGATGTCTTAGCAATCATGTTGATTGATTAACTTAATATATTGTACACACCTAAAGAATTTTGGAAGACAAAGTGTTTAGTTTCTGACAATGATACTTCAAGTACATGGTCTGAAGTTTAATGTGTTTATGATTGATTTTGTACTGATAAAGTTGTTAATGCGAGAACTGTATCTGTACAATAAATAGATTAAAATAAAGGATACATTTAAATAAGTACTTTTATTGAAATTAAAGTAATTCTTATGTGTTGTATTCCATTTTTTAAGTGTCGCCTTAGGGTGTCCAACGGATGATTGCGAAAGTTTGAAGAGAAGAAGACAAATGAATTGCAGATATTTAAGTATACCTACTACAATTTATATCTAATTTTGAACTTTTGTTGTTAGTTTCAACACAAATCCTACCTTGGAAACGGACTTTGCTAAAATATTTCATTGTATTAATGACATAAATGCATACTTTTATATAACACCGAAGGGCTTAGAAAAATAAAAATGCGCAATGAAATCTCTCTAAACATTGACGCTACGCGCTCGGGTGCAATTTTAGACTAGCTAGTCCTGAAAGCCTATTGTTACTTGTAGGATTCATTTTGCTGGCTTCTTAAAAATGCAATGTTATTTAAACGGTAATGCCGACTCAGCCTTTGGTTGAATCGATGAGTTTAAATGTGATGCATATTATTCGAATGATGTACTAGCTTTTGCCTGAGACTTCCTCTGTGTGGAATAGTTACTTTGGGCTACCTCTAACTAAACGATTTTACCTACAGCTTCGGTTATATCTGTGATTTAAAAAGGAGAGTAGTAATACTGCGACATTTTCGAGGATATTTTTTGAATTCGAATAATATAAAAGGCAATTTTTATGCAAGGAAAATTAAGTCATGACTATTATACTTGGACGTAGATGAAAAATTTGAAGAATAATTTATAATAATTGTAAGTAATTTCAAATTATGTGAGATTAACATACATTAGTATGTCGATTCTAGATAGATGATAAGTTATTCTTTATCTAATCCATGCTTCAAGCGTCCAATTCAGATATTAAAGATGAAGATCAAGATAATAATGTACTTTCACAAATTTGATCAAAATGTTTTGTTGCCCTATTAATTAAATATACTTGACATGAGGACATCGGTTACAAGGTTTTTGAAAGCGAAAATGTTGTAATCGGTGTGATATCGAACATTTGATAGCGTACATTTACCTAACAAAGAGCCTACAACTGTATTCTCTTTGGCAGTTCGTTTTTGAGGCACGGGTGGCGTATCTACCTTTATATATACAGAATATGATTGATATTTATTTATTTATTCGTGATCGTACTATTAACATAGATAATAGTCTAAAAAATAAAAAGAATCCGTTGATGTTTCTAGAAACATCTAAATAAGACAACATAGATAAGATGGCACATGATGAGGTTCACACGTAAACACACTTAGATATAGGTGTCCTAATAGGTGCTGTACCTTCAGGTAATAACAGGTAACAGGATTTCCGCGCTTCAGAGAACTAATTTCATGTTTTTCCACCACTGGAACTACCTACTCAATATTATGGAGGAAGAAAAACAGGAAGCATCGAGATATAAAAGCTTTCAGTAGTTCTAATATAATAAAAAGAAAGCTTCCGATTGTTATTAAAGGTTAGTTTGATAAAATAATTTAATAATAAAACAGATGCCTAACTTTCAGTATTGCTACTTGAATATCAAAGTACCTTCTTTTGGGAATTGAGCGTCATAAAAGCAAATATATAAAAGTTTAAACGACGCGCTTATGGTGAAGAAAAACATCGTTAGGAAATCTGTGCATACCTTCGAAGGAATTGTATGTTTGTGCGTGAAGTTGGTACAACCTTTAAATCTCCGCACTAGGACGGCGTGGACGATTAAGACCTTACACACTTTTCGGGTAGGCTCGTGCCCCACGGTAGGAATGTATATGAACTGATGATGATACCAATTTAAAAATTGTCATGACAGAAGAAATAATTAAAGACTTTTGCGGAACAAGAATCACATGGGTGGTCACAAAATTAAGCAGGAAGCAATGGCCACACCTGCTGAGATATCAAAATTTCATCGATGTCAAATTCAATCAATTACACTAACGGTTTCCGGTTCGATTGCCAGGCAGAACATACATTCATGTGCATGAACTTGTCTAGTTGTATTGGTCTAAGTGTTTTTATATATATTACGTATGTTCGTTTTTACAAAAAAAAAAATGTGTGTGTCCGTTGTTAAGTTAGTACTCATATTACTAGCTCCTTGTTTAAAATGAGGCAAGATGGTTTGTGGTCATTTTGTATTTAATTACATATTATTTATTTAACATAAAGTCAAAACCGCGGCGTTTTGATCAAAGTGTGTATGGCAAAGGAGTTAGATCACGAGACCAAAACCAAGACTCTCTTCAACCCCGTTACAAACTTTTCTAAATAAACCAAACCAAACGCCTTCGAAATTCAAATATCAAAGTCAATAAAAGTTTATTCATTTTTCATTGGGGTTAACATGAATCGCTCAGCGTTGATCTAGTCTAAGACATGTTTATTCCATCGATGGAGTTTGATATTTGTTTTTGAACTGCCTCCGTGGCCTAGTGGGCACAAGCTCCATGACTCGTAGGACGTTTGAATCCCGCGAGGGAAAAGTCAATATCTGAGATTTTTTTAGTTTGGTTTGGACATTGCAGGCTAAATTAGGGATGAAAGGATATGAGTAAAACAAGCACATACTCGATACTTTTATCCCATACCAAGTATTTTTAGAATCGATACTTTAAAATAAAGTATCGTGTTGGTATCGGTTAAAAGTACTCATATGATACCAGCACTTTACTATAGTTTAAAAACCATCAGTTCAAGTTCTTTCCTATGTGTTTCCTTCCAAGTGCGTGTGGGAAGGTTATACAAAAATAATGATATTAAACTTTATGTGACAGTTTCAACTTGTAATTCTGAAAATGTATCAACGAATGAAGATCTTGATGATGGTCATTTAAAAATAGATATACTTTTTAAGTGCCGCTACAAGAGACTATTAGTAAATGTTAAAATTAAGAATGTGTACACTTCTTTAAGTTTTAACTTGAAATTTTCCAAAAACTATTCGATACGAGCAAATATCGATACTGTTAAATCGATACCAAGCACGTTTCGATACTTGACGATCGATACAGTATCGAGTAAAAGTATCGATACTTCAAAGGTATCGTTTCATCCCTAATACCTGATTGTCCGAATAGAAAAATGATTCCGTGCGTTCGTTTGTCACGTTAAGCCGTCGGGCCTGGCTACAATGTTAGGATGGTAGTCGTTAATACCCACCAATCTGCATTGGGCCTGCGTGGTGGTTTACCCCTAAGTTGCCAGGTGTCCCGATTTGCGCGAGACGTTCTGATTTTTTAGGGGGTTGAGGATTTGTACCTTAACGGGACGCTAATTGTCACGATTAATTAAAGTATAATTTGTTCTTAAAAAAATATTTACGCCTCGTAATTTCATTTCAATTTTGACCTCATGTACCGATTTATAACAAATCGGTAGATGAGTATTTACCAGTATTTATCTGTATACAATGCACTTTTTTAGAAAGAAATGTGTATAATGAAGATGAAGAGAAGTGTAACCTTTATAAGTTCTCTCAATTAAGGCTCGAACATTCTAGAATGTACAAAAATTATTTTTTCGTAGTGAATAAATTTTTTTTCATTACTTTAAAAGAAAGCAACAAGATAAATATATATACAGATATTCACAAAGTGCCATGTAGCCCCAATTAAATTTAAAAAACCTGTAATGAAGATTTACCATATGAATGTACAAAAAAATCTTTATAAGAAAGTGTATCCGTTATTTAGTATCCTTATCAAAAGGTAATGCTTAGTATTGGGCTAGATGGAGCTGTGTGAAAGTTATTGGATGTTTATTAGTATTATTATTAATCCATACTAATATTATAAATGTGAAAGTATCTCTGTCTGTCTGTTTGTTACGCTTTCACGCCTAAACGGCCGAACGGATTTTATTGAAACTTGGTATGTTGATAGTAGGTAACCTAGAATAGGTTTTAGGCTACTTTTTGTCCCGTTTTCACCCCCCACTCCCCTCAAATGGGGGTTGGAAGTTTGTATGGAACATTCCGCAATTTTTGTAGTACAACGCTGAAATTTGGTATGCGGACTATTTGTCAGAAACGAAAAAATGGCTTTTTTTATTCAAAATTCCACCTTCAAACCCTTCAAATAGGGGAGGAAGTATCATTACCTATTTTCTTCAGTTTTTAAGGTAGATTTCATTGAAACTTGGTATGTTGATAGAAGGTAACCTAGAATAGGATATATTATATATATATATATATATATATATATATATATATATATATATATATATATATATAACAGAATAATTTTGTCATCCCGTATTTAACAAGGGCGAAGCCGCGGGCAAAAGCTAGTAATATATATATATTTATTTCTGACAAAGTCCATATGTATTTGTTAGTATTACATAAAATTAATCACTATGTGAATAACATTTTATTCTTAATACTAAATAAACATAAAAAGTCAATTATACGTGACAACTATACTAGAACTGGGAATGCAATTGTACCCATTGGCGCAGCATCGGGGCATCCCAGCGCTCTGCAAACACCTTCAAGAGACTGTTGGAGCTGGCGCGGAGTCGAGATAGCAAGGAGGCGAACCGCTTTCGCATGATGGCGTAAAAATCGTCGTTATTATTGTGGCAGGACTGTTTGAATGTTTTGAATTCCACTAATTTTCACTAATGACACTATTACGTCACTTTACAATCCAACTGTAAATTTGGTATTACGATTTAATTTCAATGGTTTAAAATGGTAATTGAATAGTAGAACGAATTGTGTAATGGTGTTTTCAATTAAAATCTACCATAAAACAAAACAATTGTATGCAAATTTTTACTGTTGAGACACAATAACGATTCTTCAGCGTATTTTAAAATTAACGGAATTGCGCCCAGGTACGATGGCTTAACGTGGCCTCCGAAGAAAAACTGATAAACAAAATTTAGGATTTTTAGATTCAGCCAGTGCTTTAAGGGATAATATTATCATAATGGATATATAACGATTATAAGAATCTGCACCTGGTGCTTTCATATTTATGAAGGCCGGTATCTAATTTAGCTTAAAAATATTATAATTTATAATCTTGGAGAAAAATTACGGATTTACTATACTAAATATTTAATCGACTTTGCAGATGCTAAGTCGATTAAATATTAAATTCTTGTTTTTCTGCGGATCCTATTTCGTTAGCGTGTTGTATAATACATATACATTTAACCTTCTTACTTCGTAGCAGCATTATACATGCAATACGACATTAATTAATTTTAACGAACCATTTGGTATAGCAGTTGAGACGTCGACTACAACACCTAGGGTTCCGGGTTCGATCCCCGGGTACTTCGGTCGGTCTCACGTGTTGTGTCACCGCGCACGGAGGGCGCTAGATTATGTATTTACGGAGGCTTTAGTACAAACATTTGTGTCCTAAAACATGTCTGTTTGTAATGGTCTGATAGTTTTCTATGCATAATATGTATGTATTTACAATAAAAAAGATATAAGTATGTTTATCCGTTGTTTAGTACCCATAATACAGGCTTCACGCTTAACTTGGGACTAGATGGCGCTGTGAGAATGTCAGTGGATATTACTATTTATATTTATTTAATATAAAGTAACGTTTTCAGTTCAGAGCACAGTGCCTTTTTGGCACATACTATAGAGAGATTACAGTGTGACCCACCAAGAGCACAAGAGCATGGTGTGCTCTATCATACACCACGCCCGTGTTGATTTCGAACAGAATTTTTTGTAATGACTTATCGCTGTTGCCCGCAGGTAGTCTTCAAAGCTTCACCGGAGAGTAATTGGAGAGAGCAAATGGCTCTCAGGCCAAGTTTGAACATGCCACGCGCAGTGTGAGCTTGGCACCGCCCGTGTTGATTCGTACGCAACCGTGTATCGACGCGACTCACCTTCGAAGTAACTGACTAAAAACGGATAGCATACGCCGCGCTGAGCACACTGTGCTTAAGCGTGAAAACCCACACCGACGACCACGAGACTAGGCTAGTGGTCGTTATAACACACGCAGTGATAAACTAGCATAAGACGGTATGCGAAACCAACCGTGACCTCAGTGTAGCCACCTCTAGATTATGCTTCAAAAGATTTTCTGTTTTAAAAATGCTAAAATAATCATGTCATGAAGCCGTTTTTTTTATCGAGCGTCTTAAAACATGTCATCATGACCGATGAAGTAGCAAAAAAAGTACTTGTTATCATGTCGAAAACTTCATAATTTGGTAATATTTTCAATACAGTGAAAAAGAGCTAGATTGCTCTTTTCGGGCTAAATCGTTAAAAAAGGAGTTCACCTATACTGTATATCAAAAAGTGCTAGATCTTGTTACAAAAGGGCTAAGTGGCAACACTGCGTGACCTACAGAACGCAGAGGGAGTCCTCAAAATATTATATGTGCTGTGGCATAAAAACAATATTATTACCTATAAAAATATGTTTTTTTTTCTTCAACCTATCGCAGCCCTCTGTTGGACATACGTCTTCTCCATTTTGCTTCAGATATCCCGATCCTCCGATATATATTATTATTGGTTGAACATGGTAAATAGATTTTCCATCCACACTTTTCTGTATCCGTTACGTGAACTGGTGTAAAGTTTCTTGTATCGAATAATTTACTAGCTTTTGTTCTCCCTTCCCAGAACACATCTGATGATGACGATAAATAAATATCCACTGACATTCATACAGCGCCATCTCGCCCTGAGTTTTTTTTTTAAATATTTTTTTTAAATATTCACTGACACTCACACAGTGCCATCTAGCCCCAAGTTAAGCGTGAAGCCTGTATTATGGGTACTAAACAACGGATAAATATACTTATATAATTTTTTTTTGTAAATACATACATATTATAGATAGAAAACACCCAGACCATTACAAACAGACATGTTCATGCACACAAATGTACTGCCCGGGGATCGAACCCGGAACCCTTGGTGTTGCAGTCGACCTCTCAACCGCGACCTGGGTCGTCAAAAGTTAAGCGTGAAGCTTGTATTTCGGTTACTGATATACTGCAATTGATAAATTATTCTCAATTTTATTTGAATAAATGATCTAAATTAAGAAAATAAATCATTAAATAACCTTAACAATGTTCAGAGTTAAAGTAATAAAAAGTATAAACTACCAAGTCCAGACTATATTTTAGTGTGCCAATAACAATGATTTAAACTGTCATCCCTCATTTCATATCGTTTATATACAATACATTGAGCCACGTGCCAAAAGCAACTTAGGTATGGTAACCACACGTGAACGGAATTTGGGACTGTCTTGATTTCATATAAATGCGAAGCAACATTATTAAATCCATGAACTAGCTTAAATGGCGTCGAGTCTCGAGTTTCAAAATACATATTTCGGAATTCCGATCAAAATTATTGTACTTAGCTTAAATAAGGAATTGTTTTGCCACGATCCAGTAATGCTTAAATTGGAAACAATTGAATAACACATTACGATCGATTTAAGGTGGTACTTCACTAAGCCCTAATTTTATCGAATTTTCAGCCATACCATCTTGATAAATGTGCAAGGCCACATAGAAGGTAAGAGACCTGGTAGCTAGCGAGATTGACCTCATTAGTAAGACGCTGTTTATTTATTGTCCACAATACAATGTACTCGTGATGCTGTGTAGACAAATGTGGAGAAACGACGTGCAGCTGCCCTAGAACCAAGTGGTGACGATTAGATGCCACCCTTTCCATCGACAGCCACGACCACTCTGCATTTTTTTTATTTACTAACTGACTACTGCTGTTGGCCTTAACAGCTTCACCTCTCTTAGCCTCAAAATTTACATAACTAAATTAAGGGCGTCCACGAGTGGGACTCGAACCTCGGCTAAAGGCGTTGCGGGGAGGGCTAGGTAACCTATTATGTGTTTGGGAAGAGAAGCGGCCTGCACACGCCGGTTACGCGAATAGGGACTGAGCGAACTTACAGGGGTTTGCGACGATGGACCAGTCTGTCAAGAGTGCACGACTAAGAGTAAGACTTTGATTTTAAGTTTAATGAGGCGGAAGGCGTGGAACAGTGACTTATTGGACTGTTCCTCTCCAATGAGCCACTGACGCTCCTCTACGCATTTCAGTGGTACTCTATATTGGAATCTTTATATTATTTATTTATTGATAATATATCAATTGATAGATATCCACGTTTCAACTTATGATTGGCCACCGCACAAAATAGGTTTTCTAAGCAATATCGAACAAGTTCCGGCAGTTTACAATGAAAAGTTGCAGTTTTATATTTTAAAAGTTTTGTAGTCGCGCTGAGGTTTAACGTTATTGCAAGTCGCAACTGCATTTCAACTATAATCGACTAATGCATTTGATTTTTGAATTCAACTACAAATATTGTCTTGACTTACTTGAATTATATTCCTATGCCCTCTGGAAGGGATAGGGGGCATCCACAATGCTCCGCCATCCCGCTCGATCTTGGACATTACATAATATGGCATACAAATATTGTCATCATCATCAGCTCATTTAACGTCCCCACCGAAAGGCATGACCCTACCCGCATAGGGTGATTAGGCTTTAGTCGTCCTCGCGGACCCTGTGAGGGTTGGACGTCTTCACGCACAGCCTTTAAATCTTTTTGCAGGCGTGCGCATGTTTCCTCACGATGTTTTCCTTCGCCGTAAGAACGTCGGATAACGTACATATAATTTCGAAAAAAACCAATGGTACGTAGCGGGATTTGAACCTCAGCCCTCACGGTAGGAGGGCAACAGTTCATACCATTAAACCACCGACGCTCAAATATACAAATATTGTATGCCAATTAATATCTATTAAATACATACATATTATATTTGGATGGTGTTTCACAGAAAAGCTTGTAATGCCGGGATTAAACCGACTTCTTAACCATTAATACTTTGTGAGGCATTGATACTGTCGCGGCTTAATTATGGGATATTGTTTATGGACCCCGGATGCTTGCTAGAACAAGACGTAAGATACAACGGGTTCAGAATGCGTGCGCTCGTTTCTGTTTTGACATTCTGCCAAGGGATCATGTATCTCCTTTCCTTTGCGCAGCGTCAATGCTAAACATGGAATCGCGCAGGCGATTGCATCTGGCTTCCCTCATGTTTGATGTCGTTAAGCATCTAGCCCCGACGTACCTATACACTAAACTTAAGTTTTCGACATTTCATGAATGCTACGATCTGGTGTGCCTAGGTCTACGCGAGCACCTTTAGCGGTGCACATTCATAAAACGGTGGGTTTCACGGGGAGTTTTCGCCACCAGGCTACCAAATGCTGGAACAATATTCCTCCACCAATAAGAGAGGCCTTTTCAAAGTTTACATTTAAAAAATTACTTAAAGCTTTTTTATTGAAATGGCAAACAGAGGAGACGAGGCGTCGGCTTGGTGGTGGATAGCGCTTCGTAGGTCTGTTCACTTATGTTTAAAGAAGAGGGTAACACATAAACTGTATATGTAGTTACTTATCTATCTATGTTGTAATTGTATTGGTTTTAATTTTTAATTATTAAATTGTTATACTCTATATCTATATTTCTTGAATCTATAATGTAATATAATGTTCTTTAAAATACTATTTGGTTAATTTATGCATATAATGTTTTCATGAATGATATCTGAATGTATAATATATTTAATAATGTAATTTTTATACACAAATATGTCACCTATTTATGTTTAGTTATATATTTAATATGAATAATCTTTTGATAACCTTATTACTCGTTTAGTTATTTTGTATACTAGAGAAATTTTGTTAACTAATAACTGTGAATTGAAGAATCACGAATATTGAGGGCTAAAATGATTCTCAGGCCAAAGCTGAAAATCAGTGGTTTGCCGTCGGTGAACCAATGCTGAGGTTTGGCCTTTTTGTATCACTGTGACGCACAAGAAATAATAAGCCGGAGACATTATTTTGTATTGTATCATTTGTGTTAAATTATATTCTTGTTAATTGTACAAATTCTTGTCGGTATAAATGTGATGTGTTGTTTTTGTGATGCAAATAAATGAATTATCTATCTATCATTAAACCAAATTTAATGCATGTTCAGATATTGTTGTATTTGTCTGTAACCTATTAATCACCGGGATTCCAGACACAATAGTAATTCTATTGTGTCTGTTGAATATATACAATTACGGCGGATAAAGGGTTAAACTATCTGATTAACATGTTTAAAATTCCCATAAACTTTTTTTTATAGCAGTTCAGTCCACTGCTTTGCCGTCCACGCTGAAACGCTGTTTACTGACAAGCACAATTTTTTGGTATAAAACTGAAAAACCATGTTTAAAAGAAATCAATAATATTTAAGGCATCTTTTATATTGCTATATCTCATCCTAAAGACATAAAGACATTATACGGGAATTTGCATGTTAAACTTCACTAATAGAGTGCATAATGGTGTACAATTTAATTTACTTATCAGCCGAACTAAAAATTATACTCGTCAGTTTTTTTTTAAATAAAGTAACATCTACATTTGCATGGTCCGTAGTCTTTTTAGATTAAGTTTATTTTGTAAATTAATTATTATAATATTGTTACGAGCTGGGAGTTCAGGATAAATGTTACGAGCTGGGGGTTCCGGATAAATTATTGCCAAACACGAAGAATAACACGGTAACACACTTTATTAATTAACCACTTTAAATTAAACACCACACTTATTACAATAACACTCTCACAAATAAATCAATTCACGCACGCACAATAATCACTCGTTAACTCTTCACACTCTTATATCACACTCGACGTTCCCTTAGATATCGCTGTATCACTCGCTTCTTCCTTGTAGTCGCAGGTATTTCGCTCTTCCTTCGCTCTTGAGTAGAACACAAGACTCTCGGCGCACCTGTCGGTCCGCCTTATATACCTGCCCGGCCGCTGAGCTCGAAGCGTCGACGTCATTCTACATAGTTCGCGAATTATCTAGAACATACTAGACTCTTTGCTATTTGACAATTCCCATGTCATACTCTATGGACTGTCTGTGGACTGACGTCACATATTAGCCGCCATATTTAATGACATTTTAATTACGTCAATTCGTAACAATATTATTCGTCGTCGTTATTATTACTCGTCAGTTAATGTTAAATGGTGTACAGCAGTGCTGGACTTAACACCTAAAGTAGTGTTTTGCCCTAACCTCCACGCTATGGTATGGAATTTTGATAGGCAAGTTGGAAATAGTTGTACCGTATATGACTTTTAACAAAAAGATTTCAAACTAAAAAACAAAAATTAACTTTTGAGCTTAATAAATAGAAATGGTTGAATGATTATTTCTTATTTTTGAAGTCGAAGGAACCACCTCTGAAGTATTCTTTTGCCAACAATCAAATTCACAAATCATCAAAATCGGTTCATATATGACGAAGATAGCCGCAAACAAATAAAAAAAACATATATACCTACGGACGAATTGAGGAACCTCCTTTTTTGAAGTCGGTTAAAAATACTTCAACTATAAAAAGAAGCAAAGAAGACTCAAAACACATACTCATAAACTTTTACCTTTATAACTTAGCGCGGTACTTATAAGTTAAAAAATGTATATACACGTGGCGCACCCAACTTAATTTGGCCCCGTCGACCGACAATCCGTTTGCATACATAGTTTAACCGTGAAATCTCGGGTTCAGAAAGACCAAAATGTCGCAAAACGTGTACGCTTCCCGTGTGTGTTTTCGCAATATTTACATACGCCCGGCGTCAACGATTAGACGCTTCAAGTATTTGAAAGTCAGCTTTACTTCAAGTTTGTTGAGGACTATCTTTCATATAAATAAATTCCTCAAACATCACAGAGTTTCTGCGAGTTAACGTACGCTTAAAAACCCTTATATTGACCTGACGACCCTATGGTGTAATGGTTGGGACGTCGGCTATTGACAAAGGGTTCTCGGTTGGATCTCCGGGCAGTACAAAGGGTATGCAAAGTGAGTGACAGTAATTGCAAAAACAATAAATTATTTGCATTTTTGTCCAATTTATTGCTGTTGATGACAACAGATTGCTTATGGTTTCAAATCTGTAGGGGATTATGGGCGAATAACTGGGAATCGTTTAATACGTTGGCAAATTTTCCGTATTGTCTGGACCACAGACATCCGAATATACAATTAGACTGGACAAGCCGCCAAGTTTATAGGCAGTCCCAGTGTCGCAATTTCTTTTCGGTTCTTACCTGTGAAAAGTTATTATATGTCTTGGTTAATTTACTGATTCCTTGCGATGATGGCATGTTACAATTGCACAGGATGGCATTTTGGGAAAACACGGTAATTTCTTCTAATATTCGTGCGTCTTGACTCGTCTCACAGAGCGTAAACTGGCAGCCAGTGTTCGTTGAGCTTACATTTGTCGCACTTAAAAACGCGGCTTGCCCCATCTCCTGTATTTGGAAATCTGTGGTCTGGACGCACAGGGTTTGCACTGCTTATTTATGGAGTGCACGCCACTGATACCAGGGCAGTACAAACATTTGTTTACAAACAATACTTAAACTGTAACCTTTCAACTAGGTAAATCTTTACTCAGTAAAACATCTGACTTGGTAGTAGCAACGTAAACATGAATTAAATCTACAGCTGCACCAAATTCGCTTTAGTGTTGATTCGCCAAATTGAAACGCCTTAGATAAATGGACCGCAGGCAATAAAATATTAAGCGTGAGTAAATATAAGGAGCGCATCCCTTGGGTACGTGTAACTTCAAATGCAAACTGACGGAGCAGCGCTCCAATTCCGCTAAATTTAAAAAGCTCTATAGGATCATTATTGTGTCCCAATAGTAAAATATTGCACTCATTCGTTCTGTTTTATAGTATACTAGCTTTTGCGTGCGACTTCGTCCGCGTGGAATAGTTACTTTGGCCTAACGCTCTTTTTAACCCGCTACTTCGTTTATATAGGTGAGTCAAAAATGCAATATCTCATAAAATATTAATTTAAGTTCAAAGGGGTAACGCTGCCAGTATTTTCGGAACTTTGCCGAAAGGGACTTCTTTTAATTATATTTTTTAGTTTTAATTTTTTTTATTTTTAAGTGTTTAGGGTGTAATATATTTTAGTTACCGAATAATGTAATGTTGTAAATAAATGTCATTTTAAAGTTGAATGATGTAAAAGGCAATTTTGTTTCAAATGAAATACTTGTGATAAATAAAGTATTTATTTGAATAAGGATTAAAATCATATTTATGAAAACACCTTCGCAAATGATGCATAATTTTAGAAAAAAAAGCAAAAAATATGGTATAGGGAGCTGGCCTTAATGATAGACATATGCTGTCCCGGACTTTTTTGTAGACCTCTAAAAGGGGAACTGTACTCTCATCTCACGCAGCTTACGCAGCGGAAACTCCAAGCATGAAGAAAATCCCCCGAGTTTGAAACATTCTTCATTGCTGACCCGCTTCTATTGCTTGTAGCGTGATAATATAATTCTTCCTCGATAAATAATCATACAAAATTGTCATCATCATCAGCTCATTTGACGTCCCCACCGAAAGGCATGACCCACCCGCATAGGTGATTAGGCTTTAGTCGTCCTCGCGGACCTGTGAGGGTTGGACGTCTTCACGCACAACCTTTAAATCTTTTTGCAGGCGTGCGCATGTTTCCTCACGATGTTTTCCTTCGCCGTAACGTCGGATTACGTACATAATTTCGAAAAAAAAAACATTGGTACGTAGCGGGATTTGAACCTCAGCCCTCACGGTAGGAGGGCAACAGTTCATACCATTAAACCACCGACGCTCAAATATACAAATATTGTATGCCATTTTAATATCTATTAAATACATACATATTATATTTGGATAGTGTTGCACAGAAAAGCTTGTAATGCCCGAGGATTAAACCGACTTGTTAACCATTAAACCAAATTTAATGCATGTTCAGACATTGTTGTATTTGTCTGTAACCTATTAATCACCGGGATTCCAGACACAATAGTAATTCTATTGTGTCTGTTGAATATATACAATTACGGCGGATAAAGGGTTAAACTATCTGATTAACATGTTTAAAATTCCCATAAACTTTTTTTTTATAGCAGTTCAGTCCACTGCTTTGCCGTCCACGCTGAAACGCTGTTTACTGACAAGCACAATTTTTTGGTATAAAACTGAAAAACCATGTTTAAAAGAAATCAATTACATTTAAGGCATCTTTTATATTGCTATATCTCATCCTAAAAATATTATACGGGAATTTGCATGTTAAACTTCACTAATAGAGTGCATAATGGTGTACAATTTAATTTACTTATCAGCCGAACTAAAAATTATACTCGTCAGTTTTTTTTAAATAAAGTAACATCTACATTTTCATGGTCCGTAGTCTTTTTAGATTAAGTTTATTTTGTAAATTAATTATTATAATATTGTTACGAGCTGGGAGTTCAGGATAAATGTTACGAGCTGGGGGTTCCGGATAAATTATTGCCAAACACGAAGAATAACACGGTAACACACTTTATTAATTAACCACTTTAAATTAAACACCACACTTATTACAATAACACTCTCACAAATAAATCAATTCACGCACGCACAATAATCACTCGTTAACTCTTCACACTCTTATATCACACTCGACGTTCCCTTAGATATCGCTGTATCACTCGCTTCTTCCTTGTAGTCGCAGGTATTTCGCTCTTCCTTCGCTCTTGAGTAGAACACAAGACTCTCGGCGCACCTGTCGGTCCGCCTTATATACCTGCCCGGCCGCTGAGCTCGAAGCGTCGACGTCATTCTACATAGTTCGCGAATTATCTAGAACATACTAGACTCTTTGCTATTTGACAATTCCCATGTCATACTCTATGGACTGTCTGTGGACTGACGTCACATATTAGCCGCCATATTTAATGACATTTTAATTACGTCAATTCGTAACAATATTATTCGTCGTCGTTATTATATTACTCGTCAGTTAACGTTAGATGGTGTACAGCAGTGCTGGACTTAACACCTAAAGTAGTGTTTTGCCCTAACCTCCACGCTATGGTATGGAATTTTGATAGGCAAGTTGGAAATAGTTGTACCGTATATGACTTTTAACAAAAAGATTTCAAACTAAAAAACAAAAATTAACTTTTGAGCTTAATAAATAGAAATGGTTGAATGATTATTTCTTATTTTTGAAGTCGAAGGAACCACCTCTGAAGTATTCTTTTGCCAACAATCAAATTCACAAATCATCAAAATCGGTTCATATATGACGAAGATAGCCGCAAACAAATAAAAAAAGCATATATACGGACGAATTGAGGAACCTCCTTTTTTGAAGTCGGTTAAAAACACTTCAACTATAAAAAGACGCAAAGAAGAATCAAAACACATACTCATAAACTTTTACCTTTATAACTTAGCGCGATACTTATACGATAAAAAAAATATACACGTGGCGCACCCAACTTAATTTGGCCCAGTCGACCGACAATCCGTTTGCATACATAGTTTAACCGTGAAATCTCGGGTTCAGAAAGACCAAAATGTCGCAAAACGTGTACGCTTCCCGTGTGTGTTTTTCGCAATATTTACATACGCCCGGCGTCAACGATTAGACGCTTCAAGTATTTGGAAAGTCAGCTTTACTTCAAGTTTGTTGAGGACTTATCTTTCATATAAATAAATTCCTCATAACATCACAGAGTTTTCTGCGAGTTAACGTACGCTTAAAAATTTAGTTATTCAACCCTCCAATGTAGAGTTTGTACTGTGTAATCCCTTATATTGACCTGACGACCCTATGGTGTAATGGTTGGGACGTCGGCTATTGACAAAGGGTTCTCGGTTGGATCTCCGGGCAGTACAAAGGGTATGCAAAGTGAGTGACAGTAATTGCAAAAACAATAAATGATTTGCATTTTTGTCAAATTTATTGCTGTTGATGACAACAGATTGCTTATGGTTTCAAATCTGTAGGGGATTATGGGCGAATAACTGGGAATCGTTTAATATGTTGGCAAATTTTCCGTATTATCTGGACGCGCAGGGTTTGCACTGCTTATTTATGGAGTGCACGCTACTGATACCAGGGCAGTACAAACATTTGTTTACAAACAATACTTAAACTGTAACCTTTCAACTAGGTAAATCTTTACTCAGTAAAACATCTGTCTTGGTAGTAGCAACGTAAACATGAATTAAATCTACAGCTGCACCAAATTCGCTTTAGTGTTGATCCGCCAAATTGAAACGCCTTAGATAAATGGACCGCAGGCAATAAAATATTAAGCGTGAGTAAATATAAGGAGCGCATCCCTTGGGTACGTGTAACTTCAAATGCAAATTGACGGAGCAGCGCTCCAATTCCGCTAAATTTAAAAAGCTCTATAGGATCATTATTGTGTCCCAATAGTAAAATATTGCACTCATTCGTTCTGTTTTATAGTATACTACTAGCTTTTGCGTGCGACTTCGTCCGCGTGGAATAGTTACTTTGGCCTTACGCTCTTTTTAACCCGCTACTTCGTTTATATAGGTGAGTCAAAACTGCAATATCTCATAAAATATTAATTTAAGTTGAATGATGTACAGGGCAATTTTGTTTAAAATGAAATCATCATCAGCTCATTAAACGTCCCCACCGAGGGGCACGAGCCTACCCGTATAGGGTGATTAGGCCTTAGTCGTCCACGCGGGCCCAGTGCGGATTGGACGACTTCACATACAACCTTCGAATCACTTCGAAGGCGTGCATGAAGGTTTCCTCACGATGTTTTCCTTCACCGTAAGAGCGTCGGATAACATACATATATTTTTCGAAAATTCGAAAATACATTGGTACGTGTCGGGATTTGAACCTCAGCCCTCCCGGTAGGAAGGCGACAGTCCACACCACTGAGCCACCGACGCTCAAATAAAATGAAATACTTGTGATAAATAAAGTATTTATTTGAATAAGGATTAAAATCATATTTATGAAAACACCTTCGCAAATGATGCATAATTTTAGAAAAAAAGCAAAAAATATGGTATAGGGAGCTGGCCTTAATGATATACATATGCTGTCCCGGACTTTTTTGTAGACCTCTAAAAGGGGAACTGTACTCTCATCTCACGCAGCGGAAACTCCAAGCATGAAAAAAATCCCCCGAGTTTGAAACATTCTTCATTGCTGACCCGCTTCTATTGCTTGTAGCGTGATAATATAATTCTTCCTCGATAAATAAGCTATCTCACACTGAAAGAATTTTTCAAACCGAACCAGTAGTTCCTAAAATTGGCACGTTCAAACAAACAAACAAACTCTTCACCTTTATAATATTAGTATAGATTTTATTTGGTACCACCATTAGGAATTTCATTTGAATTTGAATTATGTTGTACCGGAATGCCTTTGCAGAGGGATTATTAAGTATCGTACTGTTTTAGTGGAATTGAGGCTCTCATTTGACGACGGTACCGCTTCTTGTTTATGAAACAGAAATTCAGTACTATGCTTGGATAATGACTTCAAAGTACATACACGAAAGGTTTAAACCAGGTTGGGTTAACATCCAGCCATGCTGCAAGCAACGAATTTATTTTGAAAAAGCAAGAAAAGCCGTTTAAATGTAGAAAGCACTGTGTGAATTTTCTTTTTTATTTGACAGTTGATATTTTTCATTGATGAGATGTAAATCAGATTAAAATGAAGTAAAAATGGCGGGTTAGACATAACAAGGTTGAAGAGATAGGGATATATCATTTACAAAGAAATCAATGTGCGTATTATGTACTAAATCAGTTTCGCATTTAGTATAGCTTAGCTTATAACGTTCATATAAAGACATTCAGTTAAAATAACATCACTTCTTTATATATCATTATTATCATTCAAATAAGGACATGAAATGTGTTTGTATATATTTCTACTTAGCTTACACTCGCATTCCCGAATTCAAGCATAAACAAACACCGGGTGTGTATCGACTAAAAACATACAATACAAAGCATCCATTAAAGTGGAATGAGAAATAAGAAATAACCCGAAAACGATGCTCAACATGCCAAATAAGAAAGAGGCATTGTCGAAAAAACAATGGACGACGGGTAAAAAGCGAAAGAAAACACAAAGCGATCAGCAAACAGGGTCTGTGTATCCCTTTCTGTAACCCTTACTTCATCGGATTGCGTGACTAAGTAGGGTTAGCAAATAATGAAAAATTTACGAAAAATGCCTGAAGTAACAGCCGTATATTTGCTTAAGTACCTATATTTCTTGTTAATTTCGTGATACTCGTAGAAATGGAATGTTATGTGAGAGCTTCTGTTTAGGTTATTTACCTGTTGATATCTACAGTGTCACAATATTAAATTTATGATCTGAATCTAAGTTTTTTTTTGTTATGTTACTAAGTATACAAAACAGTCAGCACTCTCACCTGATGGTTAGTAACACACCTTACTATGACAGAACAGCATTGAAGAAAATCAAAAACTGATAAACAGTTATTATTTATCGTGAACTGCGTCAAGCACCCGAGACACTACATGTTAGATCTCTTATACCAGGTAATTTTGCCCTATTTACACCTAGCCCTCTCAAGAAGTATTTTTTTAAACTTGTCGATCCTTTTTTTCTCGAACTGACTACTGCTGTTGGCCAGAGATGGCCTTTACAGCTTCACCAGGCAATTGGCGAGCGCAGATGGCTCTCAGCCTATACTAAGATGCGGCTTTGACTCTAAACCTCGTCTTCCTCCTCGTAAACTGTCAACTGCTTCTTAAACTTGCAGGTCTGGCGATCTTTGTTTGTTACAAAGATATACCTGAGTTTATTATTTGTTATTAGTCCGATTTTACAATTTTTACAGTGCTCTACGGACTATAACCATCTACTGTCTTTTACTTGGTGGTAGACTCGATACTGAGTCGTCTAGGTAGGTACTGCTGCACTGCGCCCGTCACCGGAGACAACAGATTTTAGATGATAGCACTCTTATTTCACGTGAAATAAGAGTGCTATGCTCTTTTGTGTTTCGGGACAAGGACACTGTAGCTAGTGAAATTACCGGGTATAAGAGACCTAACATCTGTTGTCTCCGGTGACGGGCGCAGTGCAGCATTGATGGAGAATAATAAATGTGTGTCAGTTGTTCATCTCCTTCAATGCCGCTTTCTCACGGTCAGGTGTATCACTTACCATCAGCATCAGCAAATAAATAAATTATTATTATTATTAGGTGAGCGTCCTCACCGTTCTGTTTCCTTCATAACATAAAATAAAAAAACTGTGTTTTCTAAACTGCCCCGCCTCTGTACTGTAAAAGGCTATTGAAGTAGTCGAATACATGTCGCATGAAATTAAGTTTATAAAGTTGAGACTCGAAAAGACCGGTTTATTAGTTAGTTGCTAAGGTTGCGACGGAGTCTACAAATTGCATCAGTATTTTCACACCGTAGAGCGCATTATGCGCATGTAAAGGTAATGTGCTATGCATATGCCCTGAGCATACAGAAGTGTTAAATAGGGCAACTGAATTATATATCAGGGTGCAATTTCACTGTGTTTATGAAGATGATAATAATAAAATAATGACACAACGGATAACATTACTTGCTACTTCTTGGAAATATGCACTATTTATTTATTTTGGAAGGTTTACTATTTCAAAAGACAGTAAATTAAAATATATCAATATGATAAGAATACAATATTAATTACTAATCTCCACATATGAGTAATCAGTTTACAAAAGTCATATTGAGGTAATCACATCTTTACATTAAATATATCATCAGCTCATGAGGCACGAGCCTACCCGTGTAGGGATTAGGCCTTAGTCGTCCACGCAAGACCAGTGCGGGTTGGACGCTTTCACTCACAGCCTTTGAATCTCTTTGCAGGCGTGCGCAGGTTCCTCACGATGTTTTCCTTCATCGCAAGAGCGTCGGATAACGTACATATATTTTAGAAAATTCGGAAACACATTTTAACAGTCCACACCATTGAGCCACCGACGCTCATATTTAACCAAAATTAATATTATTTAATATCATCAAGGTTCCAGAGCTTCAAAGTACGATTTTTTCATTTTTCTTTTTATCGAGGGAATGCTAGTGAAAAACACGATTATACATATACTCCTGGGACTTTGTCACTTAAAGCGTAGTTTCACGTCACACTGTTTTTCATTGCGGCAGTGGCATCATTCCGGTAAGCCAACCCTTTCGCCATGCTTCGACGCTTTCCCTTAATTTAATTTTTGAATTGCTGACTTTATGATTTGTCATCCTAATATCTATCTATTCAACCTTTCGCAGTCCACTGCTGGATATAGGTCTCCCCTTTTCTCATACAGCCTCCACCAGCGACCGCCCGCAAGTCGTCGGTCCATCGGACCGGCGGGCGTCCTACACTACGCTTGCCAAGCCGCAGTCTCCACTCCAGAACTCGACTGCTCCATCGGCCATCGGTTCTGCGACATACGTGATCAGCCCACTGCCATAATAATAACAATATCATTCACTTTTAAAGGGCCGGCAACGCATTTCTGGAACCTGAGGTCTTGCAAATGATCATGGGCGGCAGTGTCACTTAACATCAGGTGAACCGTATACTCGTTTACCTCCTGTACATAGAAATCCTCGTATTTCAACGTACCATGTAGATCCTATCACAAAACGTGGAAAAATATATGCTAATTTGTATAATAATTCCACCGTGAAAACGCCGTTTTGACTCGTATATTACAGTTTTCTTGTAACTTATAATTTCTATTTAGTCTTGTGTGACATACTGCTGTTCAGATGCTTTGCCAATGCCTTTTTTTAGTGTAATTTGAGACAAACAAGTAGATAGCAAATACTTACAAACAAGATAATAGTGAATTACACCACAGTCCATGAATATTTTGAGCGATAAAAAGTTGAGTACCATCGCCCAAAGATGGGAGCAATATTCCATGTGAAGTGGCATTTGCTCCAAGTACGGAGGCACTGGGTAATAATTTTTGGTCACCATCCGAGTATAGACCATTGCGATAGATGCTTGACTTACACAATAATCGGACATGCATCACCAGTTGTGTAATAACTGAATGCTGATGGTTAGGCTTTAGGCAGAGCATATTGACTTTAACGACCTGTATGGTGTAACGGTTAAGACGTCGGCTACTACACCAAGGGATCCGGGTTCGATCCGAGTTCAGCAAAAAAAGTATGCATAAAATATGATCTTTATTATGTATTATCATCAAAAAATATATAAAAGTATTTTTATCCGTTGTTCAGTACCCATAATTCAAGCTCAGCTTCAATTATATGTAATAGCGTATTTATTTATAACAATTAAGAAACTATCTTTTTTCTCTTCAACCTATCGCAGTCCAATGCTGGACATAGGTCTCGCCTATTTTGTGTTAGATATCCCAGTCCTCCGCTTTCCTCATCCAGCCTCCACCAGCGACTTTCGCAAGTCGTCGGTCCATCGGGCAGGAGGGCGTTCTACGCTACGCTTGCCATTACGCAGTCTCCAGTCTCCAGAAATCGTCTGCTCCAACGGCCATCGGTTCTGCGACATACGTGACCAGCTCAAGAAACTATGACAATGTCCAAAGCATTAATGAAATAACATAAGGTATGACAGTCTTAAAGACAGTGTGTACAGCCTAAATGTATTTTGCTTGTCAAGGGAGTTATTCATACAAGTCAATGGTAACAAGCAAGAAAATTTACCTTCATCGCGACCTGTGTAATTATTATATGAATCTAGATAGCCTTGACGGAATTTCTTCTTTTCTTTTTTAAATGCCTTCGCTTTTTGTGTCATATTGAAAGGGCGGAGAAAGGTGGTAGAAATAATAATACTAGGACTATTATTCTTACTCTTCTTCGTTCTCTCGTCTCCTAGTCGTCCAAAGCTTTCCTATCGTCTAGTCAATTGTCTTAGTATATTTTTTCTGTCTGTCAAAGAGTGTTCATTCGCAGTCGGCCAGTCATGTCTGTCGAAGGAGGCTGGACGCCACGACACATATGTTGGATTCAACGTTAACGTTTGAGAACAATTTTTAGCTCAAGTGTTATATATGATAATAATTAAATCAATATCCACTAATAAATATTAAATATAATAAATATCCACTGACATTCACACAGCGCAATCTAGCCCCAAGTTAAGCATGAAGCTTGTATTATAGATACTAAACAACGGATAAACTTTCTTATATATATATTTTTTGTAAATTCCTAACATATTATACATAGAAAACACCCAGACCATTACAAACATGCATGCACTCAAATGTTTGTACTGCCTGGGGATCGAACCCGGAACCCTTGGTGTTGCATCCGACGTTTCAACCGCAGCACCAAATGGATCGTCATCACTGACATTCACACAGCGTCATCTAGTTCAATAGCTACTAAACAACTGATAAACATAGTAACATTTTTGTTGTAAATACTTATTATACATAGAAACAGCCAGACCAATACAAAAAGGCATGTTCATGCACACAAATGTTTGTAATGCCCGGAGATCGAACCGGCTAGTGTACTAGGGTTTAGATTTGGGGAAATAAATTCAATTTAATTCGGAACATGTTAATCCTTTTATTTTGGCCAGTGGCAGTGCAACTCCCGGTTACAGTCAGGACCCCACACGTTACACGGAAAGTTAAATTAAGAGTCTATTGTCTCACCATTAACACTTAGTAAACACGCTGGTACATACATGAACACGCAATACGTTTATGCGTTTTAGTTAGGTATATAATATAAAGCACAGGCACCTTGATAATATGCAATGTTGTTGGTGATAACTGGAAATGATGGTATCAACCACGCAACGCTTCATATTGAAACCACGTGATGGGTAGTATTATTTGTGAAGGTTGTTATAGGATACCAAATTAACGGTTTCCGGATCAACAGCTTTATCGACTTTCCGCTTTTGTGAGCACAATTCAACCCTCAGTCTCAAAGACATCTGTGGCCAAAAGTGGCTCAAAGTCCATCCAAAAAAACCTTCACCGTTTAAAGCGGTGATCTAAACTGGTAAATTTTTGTAGCTAGTGTTAGTCATAAATATTTGAACGTTTAAATTGTCTATTGTATTCACGTAAACATGTTCTAACATTTAAGTGTTGCCATTTTTGATTTGAAGACAATGTTAATAGTTGGTCTTTAAGCTTTCGGCTATTATTAGCTTTTCCTCTATTTTATGAAATTACTGTAATATATTAAATTAAGTTGTCAAATGGCTTTGTTTGTATTAAAATAATTTGTAACAATTGTATCGAAATGTCATCATCATCATCAGCTCATTAAACGTCCCCACCGAGGGGCACGAGCCTACCCGTATAGGGTGATTAGGTCTTAGTCGTCCACGCGGGCCCAGTGCGGATTGGACGACTTCACACACAACCTTCGAATCTCTTCGCGGGCGTGCATGAAGGTTTCCTCACGATGTTTTCCTTCACCGTAAGAGCGTCGGATAACGTACATATATTTTTCGAAAATTCGAAAATACATTGGTACGTGTCGGGATTTGAACCTCAGCCCTCCCGGTAGGAAGGCGACAGTCCACACCACTGAGCCACCGACGCTCGAAATCGAAATGTAATTAGTCTCAAATAACATTTATTCAAACGTAAGTGGTGCAGTGGCGCCACCTTTATGAATACTTTTGTTGATTATTGAGTAAAGTTATAATGTTGACTTCCGATAAAAGGGTATAAATACTGATTGTAAGCATGCAGTTGCTGATTCTCTTGTAAAGTGTGAAAGAATAAACATCTGTTGTGGCAACTGTTTTACTGTTTTTATAAACACTATCACTAGTTATATTATTGAAAAATGGGGTTTCTTTGATACTACTCCTTTGGTTTTTCTAGTTCAAAATTGGTTCCTGATTCACCGTCTGGTTGTAAGACCAATGGGTTGACAAATAGTTTTGGTTTCCCATTGATTTCTCTTTGAATTCAGTTCGACGTCGCACCCTAATGGCATTCGAATGGCCTATACAAATTGCTCCTATTCAATCTTACCGCATCTATTGCGGTTGTGAAGGTAATTCTAGCTTTATTTGTAAAGCTAGAATTTCTTTACTTCAATTTTTGGTTATTCTTTTAAAGGAATAACGTGTGTACGTCTGTGGATTGAATTCACCTTTAAGTGGACCTTAGTCCCTTTTGGTTCAAGAAAAAATATAATTAATAAATAATAATAAATTAATATCCGACGCTCTTACGGTGAAGGAAAACATCGTGAGGAAACCTCCATGCACGCCTGCGAAGAGATTCGAAGGTTGTGTGTGAAGTCGTCCAATCCGCACTGGGCCCGCGTGGACGACTGAGGCCTAATCAGCCTATACGGGTAGGCTCGTGCCCCTCGGTGGGGACGTTTAATGAGTTCAATGATGATGATGAATATACACAGACATTCACACAGCGCCATCTAACCCCAAACTAGTCATAAGCATAAGCATTTTTTGTAAATACATACATATCATATATAGAAAACATAGACATGTTCATGGTCACAAATCAAATCAAATACTAAATACTATTTATTTCATTACAAAAATTAATAAATATATTGTCCATCGGATCCTCTGGAGACATGGCCAGTAAAATCCTACTTCAGAGTGCCAATCCTTCGCGTGATGTCGGCGACCAAAACTAAGGTCGTCAGATAACATCAGTGCAGTAGTGTCATTAATATTACAGTTACTGCAGTCACCAATACGCCTGCCAAGCGTGGTAACTTGGCCGATTCCCCCTAATGACTGACAACCAATAGTTATGGCCCCTAGGTCCCGGTTGCAGCACTAATTCTGGCCACGGTACTTGCACATCATCATTATCTCATTAAACTACCCGTATAGGGTGATTAGGCCTTAGTCGTCTCCGCGGGCCCAGTGCGTGTTGGCCGACTTCACGCACAACCTTTGAATCGCAGGCGTGCGCAGGTTTCCCCATAATGTTTTACTTTACCAAAAGAGCGTCGGATAACGTACATATATTTAAGAAAATTCAAAAACACATTGAACTTGTACATGGCGAGTTTAAAAATATTTTAAAATAAAATTACCGGGTATAAGAGACTTAACTTGTGACGTACATAACTTTAATACTAGGAGCAAAAACAAACTTGCTGTCCCAAATCTTAGACTAAGTAAAGTAGGAAAATCATTTGTTGGAAGAGGCATAACATTCTTTAATAAAATACCACAAAATCTTGCCGAATTGCCTTTTCACCAGTTTAAATTAAAGATTAAAAAAACCCTCATGAAAAAAGGTTATTATACAATAGAAGAATATTTATCGGATAAAGATGTGTGGTCTTGCACTTAGTGTTCCAGTTACAAAATCTTTGTAATAAATTATTGTAAAGCTATTTGTAGGTAAATGACAAAACTGTAACCACTGATATAAAAAGATTAAAAGAGTAACTCGAGTTTCTTGCCGGCTCTTCTCGAAGATCCTACTTATTCCGAACCGGTGGTAGAGTCACAAAAAATATGATAATAATAACAATTGACGATTCAAAAGTATCTGTAACAGATTTATTTGAATAAAGATTTTTTTCTTTCTTTTTTTCTAACATTTGTTGTCTCGGGTGACGGGCGCAGTGCGGCATTGATGGAGAATAATAACTGTCTATGTTCCTGGTCTCTATTAATTCCAGTCTGTCTTAGTCAGGCGTATCATTTACCATCAGGTGAGCTTCCGATCGTCATGTACACTTTGTAACAAAAAAAAATGCGATTTTTCTTAGTTTTGTAAAGACATTGCAGGCCGAATCACCTGATTGGCTGAAAATAAAGATGATTCAGTGCTTTGCAAGACACATTACTCGTTCGGTCCCGGCTATATTCTTGAAATTGTTGTCATGAACCTCCACCAAAAAGCTGCGGCACTTGAACATAGCGAGCTTCAAAATATTTAAAAACTAGTGAAGTTACGATACGGGAATCCAAGGGATGGGCATTTTGGAAAACAAATACCTGCCCGAGGCACGTGACCTGACTCAAGGGCATCAGGTGACTGCTTTCGTCACTCGGAACCCGAATCGGATGTGAACTGACGTTTCATTTAGTAGCAGTAGATAGCTATTATGTCTCTTGTTGAATGCCGAATCCTTATATAGCTATGGCAATATTAATGATTAACTATTTGGATTACTGATGCAAAAACATGATACTAGTCACCTGACTTGATGTAAAAATAGATAAATAATAAGCAATTTATTTCTAGAAATAGAAAATAAAAAACAATGTGATGGAATGAAACACTTGTACTGGGAATGAGTCACTTTTTGCCTAGGCTACTAAATATAAATAAATATAAATATCCACTGACATTTACACAGCGCCACCTAGCTCCAAGTTAAGTGTGAAGCCTGTATTATGGGTACTAAACAACGGATAAACATACGTACATACATTTATTGTAAAAACATACATATAATACATTGAAAACACCCAGACCATTACAAACAGACATGTTCGTACACACAAATATTTGTACTGCCTGTGGATCAAACCCGNACTAGCGTGTTATAGAATTTCAATTGTGTATTATTAAAGGCAATGTATTATTGAAGGCAAATGTTTATTTCGTTTTTATTGATTTATTTAGAAAACGCCAGGGCCTTGTTTGTAGTTGAGCAATTAGCTCTACTACAAACAAGGCCATGGAACTGTGTAAATATCTGCGGATATTTGTTTAATGCTTCCGCCATAACAGTTCTGCACTTGGCGTAACTGTTCGGGACGAATAGTGTAGTCAATACTTAGATAAACATTAAACTAACGAGTTGCGCAATCACGAAGAAATATCAACCAAAAAATGTCCGAACCGCTTGACACATACGTTGACTTATTGTTATATTTATGACTTAACTAGCAAACCCAGCGAACTCCGTTTCGCCACCAGATTAATGAAGAAAGAAGAAAGAAAAATATTTATTTGGCGCAATAAAATTTACATGTTAATTCCTTAATACAAAAATAATTATAATGCTACCAAAATGGTGCCACTCAGCTAATGCCAAGACAGTTTTGTCAAGGCGCTGTTTGCAGTGGAACCAAAATGGATTCGTTTATGTAACATTTCGTTTGGTGATCAAAGATGCCATCTACTTAAAATATTGGTTTGTAGTACATGCTATGTATCAGGAAGATGTCGCTGTTAGTGAAAAAAGATTCCCGCTTTTCTGTTGAAATTTCCTGAATTTTATTTGCTATAAACCTCACGGAGCCCGAGACCTTTCCAACGAATGCAAAACCGTGGAAATCGGTTCGTGCGTTCTGGAGTTATAGCGTCAGGAAGGAAAACCCGACTTATTTTTATGTAGTAGATTAAAATGTTGACCCTAACGCGTCATTAAAAGGGTACAAAAAAAACACGAGCACACTTATATGTCATTATGACATGTCACATGAATGAAAGTTCTGCCCAACTGACGCGATGGTCAGACTTTTGCTGCGAACACTTTTAAAGTGGGATTGTGCTTTACTTAGTCTATTGTTTATCTGAAAGTCAATACGAACTTTCTTAACAAAATTAAAATATGGAAAATCTTCGCCTTTTCAGTACGATTAAATTGATATTCACACCATAGCTAACAACCTCGTTATCGTGGTGACGATAGAAAAACACGTGCAAATTGCGGTGTTATTTTATCCGATTAGGTGTTATTATGTGTGCTGTGGGTTGACGCAAATAACCAATATGCTATTGACTAATCCATTTTTGGTTTGTTACCGAAAGATCCAACGATCATAAACAGTGAATTATTCAATTAGCGAGTAAAACTATTTACATTTATGTTCCAGCGTCTCTAACATAAGTGGCTATAATACTTTTAAATGGAATTTCCTACTAAAATTTTAAGGCTTATAAAACAAACATAATAATTAACGAACTGAAAATTGTTGGATAATGTATACAATATATAAATGAAATATTTAAATAAATATAAAAACGATAATTCAATAAATAAATAATAAAAAATCTATCTATCTATTCAACCTATCTCAGTCCACTGCTGGACATAGCCTCCCCCATTTACGCCATGTTAAGTGAAGCCTGTATTAAGGATACTAAATTACGTATTTTTTGTAAATACTTACTAGATAGAAACACCCAGACCATTACAAACAGACATGATCATGCACACAAATGTTTGTACTGCCCGGGATCGAACCCGAAAAACCCTTGGTGTGCAGCCGACCTCTCAACCGCTACACCAAATGGGTCGTCAATAAAAAAATACAATTTAATTATGTTGCCATATAGCATATTGTCACTACTATCAATACTCTACCCACGGGTGCCATAAATGGTTACTTAGGTTGAAATTTTCAGTCTCTACGGTCTCCTTGCCGCCTGCCAGCGTTGATATAATGCCTGGGGCTTACCGCGTCTCTAAAACAGTATTACTATAAGTAATACGTAATTGTACCCGAAAAGATAAAGTAATATTATTGTAATATTTTCGTAAACCTGGAAAGCATACATTCCACGTCAAAATTGATTAAGATGAGTCATAAGAAGGCCTATTTCAATCAGTAGAACTATGGCTGCAGTACGCGCTTTTTATGTCTCTACTACATGGAAAGAGTTTGGAGACAATTTGTTCCACCTGCCTTCACAATTTGATTGATTGAAGGGTACCTTCAATCCGCATGGGCCAGTGGACGACTAAGCCTAATCACCCTATACGGGTAGGATCTGCCCCTCGTGGGGACGTTTAATGAGCCGATGATGATGAAGGGTACCTTATTTCGAAACTGCTGTTGTATGCCGTTACGTACAGAAGTTTGATTTGACTACCTAACCAGTATATATTTTTACAGGAAGGTGAAGAATTCACTGTAGTGCCGAACAGTGAGATTGTAGTATCGAGGTCGGCGTTCAAAGACAACTCCTCTTTCTACACGCTGAACGGCAAAAGGGTCCAGTTTAAGGAGGTCGCTAAGATGCTGAGGTCCCACGGCATCGATTTGGACCACAATCGATTTTTAATTTTGCAGGTAATATTCTTATCTTAAGATAAAAAAGAAACTAACTTGATGCACAGTTTCACTCAAAGTGTCCGTGGCAAAGGTCTGCCCATCGCGTCAGTTGGGCAGAGTTTTCATCTATAATCACATCGCGCGCTACAAGTCATAATGCCATAGTAGTGTGCTAGTGCTTTTGTACTTTTTCTATTACGCGTTAAGGTCAAATTTGAATGAATAATTTTACGTTCTAAATCGGCTCGGACATTTTTGGTTGACGTTTCTTCGTCATTGTGCAAATAGTTTATTGTTGATCTAAGATTCTGATATACATAATGATTGAAATCTCGGTCACAATCTTCTCAGGGAGTCATTACGTGACATTCTTTTCATCGGAATCCTGAAGAAGTTTGGAAAAGCGTCGGTGGATCAATGGTGTGGACTGTCGCCCTCCTACCGAGAGGGCTGAGGTTCAAATCCCGCCACGTACAAATATATGTACCTTATCCGACGCTCTTACGGTGAAGGAAAACATCGTGAGGAAACCTGCATATGTCCTCGAAGAGATTCAAAGGTTGTGCGTGAAGTCGTCCAACCCGCACTGGTCCCGCGTAGACGACTAAGGCCTAATCACCCCATAGGTAGGCTCGTGCCCCTCGGTGGGGACGTTTAAAGAGCTGATGATGATGATGTAGGAATCCTGAATAAAAAACATTTCATTGATTAATAGTAACAATGGTTTTTGACTAGTTTGCTTATATATGTTCTCAAGTTATTTAAGCTTAAAATTTATTAAGAAACTAATTAAACTCTGAATGTCAGTCGATATTTATTTATTTTAATTTTAATCGCTTTACAGCACATGGATTATTTCTTGATGTTTTATCATTATTTTTTCCTAAGGGTGAAGTTGAACAAATTGCCATGATGAAACCAAAGGGTCAGACAGAACACGAGGCCGGTATGTTAGAGTATTTGGAGGATATTATTGGAACATCGAGATATAAGGTAATATGGTATTTTAAAATATTTTTTTGTTTCATTATGACCCTATAACGACCCACTTCTTAATAAATAACTTTTGAAAACTTTAGGAACCTATAGAGAAGTTATCAGTAAAAGTGGAAGAGTACAGTGAGATGCGAAAAGAGAAATTGAATCGAGTGCGTCTCGTGGAACAAGAGAAGCAGAAGTTGGAACAGCCGATGAGAGAAGCGGTGGAACAAATGAATCTCACAAATACAGCGCTAAGAAGTAGGAACATGTTGCTACAGAAGTACATGTAAGTATTATTATTCAAACATTTCTGCACACAATATTGAAAGAAAAGAATTCTTAATGGGGACTTATATTAGGCTATGCAGTTGGTTAGGGTCAATTAAGCTCACTTAAATATTCCGGAATGAAAATTTTGGCTTTAATAAACGTACTCCGATAGTTTTGGTTTAAATGGCGTATAGCCAATTGATGTTGATTCCTAGTAACAGTCCACATAGGTCATTATTTAAAACCTAGTTATCAAATAAAATACTTTATTTTATTTTATTTTTTAGGTTATTAGACTAGGCCATCGCGCAACAGTGGTCCTGTTAAGTTGCAATGATGATGAATTTTCATTCAGAAAGTATTATTTGTATCGGCATGAATTAGAATAGAAGCTTATAATTATTAACATTTTAACCGAGCGTGAGTTTTTCATTACAGCCACGAAACTAATAAAATTATTGAAGGTAAGGAGAAAGAGATGGTGGAACTTAAAGAAACTCTTGCTGGTATAGATGAGAAATTGAGCAAGATTAAAGAGGAGTTGCAAGAGAAGACTAGCATATTAAAAACTGGGACTCAGTAAGTTTTATTTTCGCTTTCCGCCAAAGCACTAAAAAGTTTATACCCTAGTAGTTTTTGGAATTTGTTTTATGAGGATGGTAGTCAATGATTTGACGCAGTTAAAACCATTACATAAAACTTTTTATTTTTAACTAGCGACTCGGTATTGTATACATACTTGAAGAAAAACTGGTTATTTATACCAAACTAGCAAACCCAGCGAACTCCGTTTCGCCACCAGATGGCTTCGTTTTATGTAACATTTCGTTTGGTGATCAAAAGATGCCATCTACTTAAAATATTAGTTTGTAGTACATGCTATGTATCAGAGATGTCGCTGTATGTGAAAAAAGGTTTTCCTGCTTTTCTGTTGAAATTTTTCCGAATTTTATTTGCTATAAACCTCACGGAGCCCGAGACCTTTCCAACGAATGCAAAACCGTGGAAATCGGTTCGTGCGTTCTGGAGTTATAGCGTCAGGAAGGAAAACCCGACTTATTTTTATATATTAGATATATGGGAAATATACGTCAAAAAACTTTTTTGAAATTTTTGACTGTTTGTTCTGGGTAATCTCTAAAACTTTTAAACAGGTAGCTGACGTAATAAGGAAAAACAAAGGCTACTTGTTTTGTAGAAAATACTTCTTATTTAGGAGAAATCATTCAATGCGGCGGCCGCGCGTGGCGTGAGCTGCGCGCTTTAACTTAACTTCGCGATGTTATGTTTTACTGTGGGAGAATATCATATCGCGAGGAAGTAGTTAGGCATAGTTGAAGATCTATTCTAAATTAATTTTAGATTAGTATTGAAACTCCGCAGTATGCTTAATATGATTTCAGAAGGCACTGTACTTAGTTTCTTTATATGGTCGTCTTTTGAACTTCATGTTTTGAGATTTAACTCTTGTATTGAGTTTCTTGACGCAATCTCCTCAACTTAACCTTTATTTTAAATTGAACAGGAAATATGACAAATTACAAAAGCAAAAAGAAGAGGTGACAGAGAAGTTGCAAGTCTGCAAAAAGAAGACTGTCACAGTGCAAGCGGATATCACTCAGTCCAACAAGAAAAAGAAGAATCTAGAACAGCTTTTAGAACAGGAGAAGGGAAAACTGATCGATTTGGAATTGGTATGTGATGTGTATTAAGAATCGAAGGAAATATTTATTCAAAATTATTATTACACACCAAATATATTTAAACTAAATATTAACTTAAAATTAAGCTCTAGTCTCCACTTAGTATGATGCTGAAACGAATTAATTGTTACAGTGCTGCGTTTCATATTATTTTGTTAATCGAAAAGGTTTTATTAAAGATATATAAAAAATATTTTACTCATAATAAATATTGACTAACCCCATCTGCGAAAACGTCATATTTCTTTAAATTTTCTGTTGGTCAATGGTTTAATGATGTCGCATTATTAACTGACACACTTAATGACATTTTTTTGTACTTAAAAAACAAAATATTTGATATATGGATAACAGTAACGATGTTTAGAGGTAGAGAGATAACTTTTTGAATCATGTCAACATCCTAATAATGCATGCAAAGAAATTGTACCAAATTTTAAAGATTCAATCATTTACGTATGAAATCAGATTCCGGAAAAGAACAAAAGGGAAATAGAGGATTGCGAGAAGTTGTTAATCAAACATAAAGAAAATAAAACACAAGCTGAGGAAGAGTTGCAAATGGTCATGGCTAGTGTAAGGTAAAGTGATGCAGAATATATAACTTTTCGTTAAGGAATATATAAAGCAAACTTAGGATACTACTGAACTTATTTGCGTGGTAAGAAGCACGGTTTCTAACTCCTGTTCGCCAAGACAACGTGAATTTAATAAATTGAGTCACTCTCCGATAGTATGCTTATATAATATGTCACTATTTATATTACTTTTCCAATATCTATTCACGGCAAATAGATGAAACGAAACGATAAGTCACAAGACATATATTTTTAAGAGAATTACCAATCAAATGAATTCATATAATTCCAGGTCAAAAACTCAAGGATTGCAAGAGGCGAAAGATAAACTCCAAGCTAAACTAATGGACCTAAAGAAAATAGTTGACGAAGCTAATAAAGAATTTAAACTAGCCGAGTCTGAATTGAAAATATATTTAAGCACGGAACAGAAAGAGACGGAGAAATTGGAAAAAATGAGACAGGCGTATACGAAAGCGGCTTCTGATTTGGAAGAGAAGAAAAAGTAAGTCACTTAAGTCTAATATAATGACCGCCGTGTTTGCCGTGTGGTGACTGCACATTAGAATAATTAAGGCAGAAGACACGTCACAAGTTAGTTACGCCCTTAAACATCACACTTATTAAAATTTTGACGACCCATTTGGTGTAGCGGTTGAGACGTCGGCAGCAATGACACAGGTTCCGGTTCGATCCCCGCGCAGTACAAACATTTGTGTGCATGAACATGTCTGTTTGTAATAGTTGGGTGTTTTCTATGTATAATATGTATGTATTTACAAAAAAGGTATATAAGTATGTTTATCCGTTGTTTAGCTTGGGGCTTGATGTGTGAATGTCAGTGGATATTTATTTGTTTATAATGGGCGACAGTTGCTGTCTACCAGGTGGTCTGCGTGTTAGCAAACAAAACAATTAAATGTTTTTTTTTCGTTTTGTTAGCTGATATAATACATAACCTACTCAGTTGCATAAAGTTGTTATCCTATTCACTGTACTTGTCAATAGTAAGAATATTCTACAAGCATGCTCTAGTGGCTTAGTCGACTAAGGCCCGTATTCAGGAACGAGATTCAAGCGTTGATCTTTAATTAAATAGAGTTAGATTGGGATGCCGGTATTAATCGTAAATAGCGCTATTTCTTTCTAACTTAATTTAATTAAAGGTCAACGTTGAGTCGCGTTTTAGAACACGGGCCTAAGTCTCATATCCAATCGCCTTAAAGTTTAATACTTGAATGAATTCAGCTGTTAATTAATCTTATTGTTTCAGAATTCAAGATGAACTGTCGTCTACAGTGCCGACAAGTGAAAAGCAATTGAATAGTTTGCAAACGCAGTTGCAGACGTTGAAGAAAGAAGAGTCTAGTGTGTCGGGTGAAGCTAGATCATTAAGGTATACTACATTTATCTTAACATTTTTTACGAGCGACTGTGGATAAGAACGTCTGTGTGAACTAATCTCCCGTATTCGTTCTTGCATAAAAGTTGTTTTTGGTATAAGAAACAACTGATTAATAAAATAAGAAAAGTGTTTAAAACTTACAATGGTTTTATAGGGCCCAGTTAGAAGAATCCAGGCAAGCAATGAGCGCAAACAGATCTCGGGCCGAGTACTAGACGCGCTTATGAAGGAAAAAAACAGTGGCAGATTACCCGGATATTTGGACGGCTGGTAAGTGATCAATTTATTCTAAACTTTATATGTACTGCTCTTAGATGAACAATAAACCTACTCGATGCACAATCACGAAGAAATATCAACCAAAATAATGTCCGAGCGGCTGACACATAATAATAATAAAATAAAAATAATAAATATCCACTGACATTCACACAGCGCCATCTAGCCCCAAGTTAAGCGTTAAGCCTGTATTATGGGTACTAAACAACGATAAACAAATAATGTACATTCTTTTTTTTTTGTAAAATACATATATTATACATAGAAAACACCCAGACCATTACAAACAGACATGTTCATGCACACAAATGTTTGTACTGCCCGGGGATCGAACCCGGAACCCTTGGTGTTGCGGCCGACCTCTCAACCGCAACACCAAATGGTCGTCAAACACACACGTACGTTGACACATGTTATATTTATGACATAAAATTATTCATTAAAATTTTGACGTCATTCAAAGATAACAAAATCAAAAGCGCGAGCATACTTCAATGTAACTATGACATGAAGCGAGCGACGTGATTATGAATGAAAATTTCGCTCAACTGACGGATGAAATTTAAAGATATACATATACACACAGATTGATAAAGTAAATTGTTTGTCAGAATCCAGCCTCCTCCTCTCTCCTACATTGTTGTTGTGCCGACAGGGTCCATAAGGTACTTTATTATTGTAAGTCCACCGTGTAAATACTATGGAATGCAATAAAAAATTGAGTATTGAGTATGAGTATAATTTTAGCGCGGACACTTTTTGAGTGAGATTGTCTATGAAAAAAATGAAAATAAAAATGAAAAAATCTTTATTTCCATAAATTGCAGTGTACAATAATACAGAGGTTGACTTACTCCTATTAAGCGTGGAAACGCTTGTCCCAGGAGTAATCGCTCTCCCATAACATTTCATGGGTGTACATTTATGGTTTGTTTAAGTACAAACTAATCTACTTAATACAATGAATTTCTTTTCTTAATGGATAAATACTACAAGAAATAGTGTCTGTTTTGTGTGTGATTTGAGTGTGTGTGTATGTGTGGTGTATGTCTGTAATGGTGTGTTTATGTAAATAAATATATATTAGGTAAATTGTCTGTGATATCACTATACAGAAATGTGTCTAAAAAGTATTGTAATTGTATAATGATTGGTACCTAAATTTATTTTTACGATTTGCTAAATGAGTTTTGGTATGTATATTAGAGCTTTGTTTATGTAGTTATAAAGACGAGATGATTGGTTAACATATTGAATCATTCCAAAGTGCGTTTTACATTTCTTAATTTAGCGACAGATAATTCTTCTTCTGTTCAAAATAGTCAAATCAACTGGAAGTGATTTACGTCTACGTATACAGTATTAAGAATGTACAGTTGTCGACAGTCAAAACACCCGCCAGGAATAAAGAGCGTCCGTCGAGAATCTTTGCTTCTTAAAGTGCATTACTTTCAAAAGCAACCTTGTGCACGTTCAGCCTGAAGAAATTTATCACAGGCACCACCCCATACTGGTATGCAATAGGTTATGACAGACTGAGCCAAGGTAATGTAGATTCTAGTAAGAAGCTCTATACCAGCGGAATTTCTAAGGCTCTTAAAAATCCAACCATCTTCCTAAGTCTGCTCGTAATTAAATCTATTTGGGAGTGCCACGAAAGTCTCTCCTATCATTATTCCTAAATACCTGGTACATGTGACCTTTGTTAAGTCGGACAGCTGCAATATTATTGTTGTTTATATCGCATGAATGTATTTGATATTAAATTTTGAGGTGGTGCGTTTTTTACAGATTGTATGGCATATAAATTAGTTTTAAAATTAGCTATTAGTTTATTGTTTATCTAAGGTACTGCTATCTCCAATTCGTCTGCCAAGCGTGGATATGGCTGTTTAAGTAAAAGAAAGAAAGTTAAAATGTTTATTTCCTCTCAATACTTTACCCTTTTTGCTGTCCATGGTCATGGTAACTGCAAAGTACCACCAAGGCAAAGGACTATATTGTAAAAGTATTGCATTATGTGGCATTTTGTCCTTGTTTTGAGTTACCGGAAGGGGAAGTAAATGAATATTTTATTTAACTCTTCATTCCACACAAAACTTTTAAAACCTTATCATCATCAGCTCATTAAACGTCCCCACCGAGAGGCACGAGCCTACCCGTATAGGGTGATTAGGCCTTAATCGTCCACGCGGCCCAGTGCGGATTGGACGACTTCACACACAACCTTCGAATCTCTTCGCAGGCATGCATGTAGGTTTCCTCACGATGTTTTCCTTCACCGTAAGAGCGTCGATAACGTACATATTTTTCGAAAATTCGAAAATACATTAGTACGAGTTGGGATTTGAACCTCTGCCCTCCCGGTAGGAAGGCGACAGTCCACACCATTGAGCCACCGACGCTTTAAAACCTTATTTGGCTGTGATTTATCTGATAATGGATAGATTTAAGCCGTGAAATTGGTCTCGATACAATAATGTGAATTCTTTTCATAAATACGCTGAATCTGTAAAATTGATTTAGATCCATATAAACGTGATAACAAAAATATCGGCTTTTTATTGGTTTATTCATTGAGATGATGATGTTAAGTTACGCATGTTTCTGACAGCTGATCACAGATAAACTACGGCCAGAAAGCGGCCAGGTTTTTATATATTAAACAATTAGACCAGGATTCCAGACACAACAGTAAAATCAATCGTTTTGTTGGATATATCCGTCAGCGGTGGTTAAAGGGTTAACAACTGCGAAGTGTCAAATAGCCTACGGTTTCCAGACACGATGTAAAATTAAGACTCAAATATTTTTATGGCGGTGTAAGTGTAAAGATAAACGTTTATGACAAAAAATATTACTTTCAGGGCTCACCCTCATAAATAAAAAGTTAGTTTACATTAACCCTTGACCTCCAATGACGCCTTAAGCCACCAGACACAATTGATATTGTGTCTGGATTCCCGGCGTTCAATGGGTTAAAACTCACTTAATGTAAAGGCGAACTTTATATTTAGGACAACGTCTATGATTTTTATTCTAGGGCGATCTAGGAGGTATAGACAGTAAATACGACGTAGCGATATCGACGTGCTGCGGCGCCTTAGACAATTAGTGGTAGACACAGTTGATACAGCGCAGGCTTGTGTCGAACTGTTGAAGAGAGGCGACGTCGGCCGAGCGACTTTTGTTGCTTTGGACAAACAAGAACATCTTAGGGGCAGCATGAACTCGAAACATACTTAGTGAGTATACGTTTTACCCTATACAACCTTTACGGGGAGGCTCGTGCCCCTCGAAGTTTCATGGACTGATTATGGTGATGCTTTTTCTTCTCTTCAAGCGAGCAGTCCACTACTGTATATATGATGAAGGAGTAATATAGCCTTCCGGTCCTCCGCTTTTCTCATCTAGCCTCCACCAGCGACCTTTCGCAAGTTGTCGGTCCATAGGTTTGGGGGTCCTACACTACGCTTGCCAAGACGCGGTCTCCACTATAGAACTCGTCTGCTCCAACGCCATCGGTTTTGAGACACGTGACCCGCCCACTGTCACTTAAGGCTGCTGATCTGCCGGAATTTGTCGGAAACTTAACATACTTTCGCCTTCTAATTTCGCCTCTTATAATATTAATGTGATTTTAGCCCAGAAAACGCGCCTCGACTCTTCGACTTAGTCAAAGTGAAGGACGAAAGAGTGTTGCCAGCGTTTACTTCGGACTCCGCGATACTTTAGTGGCCAAGGACTGGAGCAGGCCTCCAGGATTGCATACGGGCGAACGCGGTACCGTGTGGTCACCCTAAATGGTGATGTCATTGAGATTGCCGGTAAGTAAAGAATGAATTATTTACCAACATCTACACAGCGCCATCTATTCCCGATTTAAACAACAAATGTACTATTGATATTAAATAACGGATTAAAATGGTTCCCGGTTCGAGACCCGGGCGTTACAAATATTTGTGTGCATCAACATTGTCTTCTTATATTGGTCTGGCTGGTTTTTTGTATAATAGGTATATATTATTACAAAAAAAAACTAGTATTTTTATCCGTTGTTTAGTACCCATAATAAAGGCTTTACGCTTAACTTGGGGCTAGATGGCGCTGTGTGAATGTCAGTGGATATTTATCTATGATATATATTAAAGAAATTAATATTTTAACATTGCCATCTCAGTACATTCTTGACTGTGTCATCTATGTACACAAAAATTTACATGTATTTTCAAAAAGTCAGATAATCATAGTTTGAACACTTGGAACAAACACAAACTTGCCGTACCTAATCTCAGATTACATATGTCGGGAACTGATTTGTGGGATTAAGCATTAAAATATTTAATAAGCTACCACAAAATATAATTGATTTACCCTGCATAAGTTTAAGACTCACGTAAAGTCTATTTTAATGAAAAAAGCTTACTATAGTATTAAAAACTCATGGACATGTTGATCTCCACGCCTGCACTACTTTTGTTTTTTTTTGTTATTATTTATTTAGATTTATATAATACTTACAATTATTACTACAATTTCAGGTACAATGTCCGGTGGTGGTAAAACAACGATGGGGCCGAATGTCTAGCTCGGTGCAACAGGACACGAGCGAACAAGACCAAGGGCAATGCAGGCTAACGAGAGGAAACTGTCTTCGTTGGAGGAGAGGTAGGGTTAAAATTTATGCAAATACGCATTAAAACGTAACTAAAAATGCATCATCAAACGCCGCCACCGAGGGGCACGAGCCTATATAGAGTGTTTAGGCCTTAGTCGTCCACGCGGGTCCAGTGCGGATTGGACGACTTCACACACAACCGTTGAATATCTTCGCAGGCGTGCGCAGGTTTCCCCACTACGTTTTCCTCCAGCGTAAGAGCGTCGGATATCGTACATATAATTTCGAAAATTCGAACACATTGGTACGTGGCGGGATTTGAACCGCAGCCCTCCGATAGGAAGGCAACAGTCCACACCATTGAGCCACCGACGCTTACAAAAAAATAATTTATTGTATTTATGTATCAATTAGTTATACAAATCTTATCATGGCTGTGCTGTTTGGGAAGGCCTATTTCCTGCAGTGGGACGTAATGGGATGATGAATAAACAAATCTTTCACAGGCTAACAGAACTGCGAGGCGAGCAAGTTAATTTAGAAGAGACAATGGTATCGCTGCAACGTAGTACGCGCGAGGGCAGAACGACGTTGAACAAACTCAGCATAGAACTGAAGAGTTTGACTGAACAAGTGCCGATTTTGCAGGTATAGAATCTGAAGATTGTTTCGAAAATTCAGCTTAGTTTGTTCATTAATCCTTTGACCGCCGATGACGCTTTGAGGCGCCAGACTCAATAGATTTTCTATTGTGTCTGGATTCCCGGCGACCAATGGGTTAAATATTACATAATATACCTAGCCCTAAGGGCACGTGTGTGACACGACTTTCTTCTCACTTTTTTCCTTTTGTTTAACCAATTTAGTCATGTCAGGTATTTTATGTACCTTGCCTTGGGTACTTTTAAGTGATAATTTAGACTTAAACTTCATATATCAACATTTTGTACTATTTAAAGTGTTATCTGTGATGTGTGCTTATACAAATAAGAAAGAAACTTTTAATATGTACTTCTTAAAAAAAACCTTGGTCAATTTAAGATAGTTTTAGGCTAGTAGTCGTACCCACGTATTGGACCCGTGTGATGGGTAACGGCCCAATCTTTCCATTGCCTGTGCCCTGCAGTAAGTCGTTATAGGCTGATGTTGTTAGTAAAGACATTATGTCAATCTATTTCAAATTTAATTTTATGTTTCTCTGTCGGTAGCAACAAATAGTACAACAAGAAAGCAAAGCGGCGTCCAGTAAAGTAGACGAGCGGCAGAAAGCAAAACTGGAACAGGCAATGGGGGTCGCCAAAGAGAAACTCGAGAAGGCTAAGCATGACGCTGGAGAGGTAATTCAAAAGAAAAAGATTTGTAATAATATAAAATAAGTAATAAAATATCCACTGACATTTACACAGCGCCATCTAGGCCCAAGTTAAGCGTGAAGCCTGAATTTGGGTACTAAACAACGGATAAACATACTTATATACATTTTTTGTAAATAGATACTTATTATACATAGAAAATACCCAGACCATTACAAACAGACATGTTTATGCACACAAATATTTGTACTGCCAGAGATTGAACCCGGTCCTTGGTGTTGCAGTCGACGTCTCAACCGCAACACAAATGGGTCGTAAAAATATACTACCAACTTATTTTTTATGTTTAATAATAATATAATAGGTATTCTATAATCGTCTGCGCAGGTATACCAGTAAGCCTTCATCATCAGCTCATTAAACGTCCCCAACCGAGGGGCACGAGCCTACCCGTATAGGGTGATTAGGCTTTAGTCGTCCACGTGGGCCCAGTGCGGATTGGACGACCAGTAAGCCTTATCAATGGTGTATTACTGTGTTAAAATTATGAAACTAACTTTTTATTACCAGGTGGAGAAAGAAGTACATGGAGTTGACGCTCAGATAACCGCCGTGGTTGCCGGTAAGGTGAAAGACCTTACAGCGGGTGTCGACGAACTCGCCAAGAAATAGACAAAGTTTCCACCGAGATTACTAAGCTCAAAGTCGCAATAAACACTAGTATCAGGTAAATCTTAAGTTTAAGGAGGATATGCCAACTCTTAAAGCAGTATTACTTTATGATACGTCAGGCATTTTTGTTCAAGAGAACGCGAAGCAATATTATTGTAATACTGTTTTAAAAGATAGCGGTAAGCCTCCAGGAAAATATTTTAAACTTTCAGGTTGATTTTCTATTGTGTACTGCGAATAATGTATTATGGCTTAGATCTTAGGCTTATGGCATCGAGCGCGGAGTAAATAAAAGAGCAGATAACAAAGGTTTTACGACCAAAATGATTCTGGATTGCAATACAAAAGTGTGCATGAACAAGTTATTGTTCTGGGTGTTTTCTATCCATAAAGTTTACTTTAAATAAAAAAGGGCGTACAACTATCTTTATCTCTTGTTTAGTTACCAAAACACTTGCTGCATACTTGATTTGGGGCTAGATGGCGCTGCGATGGGTACTTATCTATTTAAAACACTTTGATACGCAAATGTTAACCCATTGAACGCCAAGAATCCAGACACAATAGAAAATTAATTGTGTCTGGCGCCTAAAGCGTCATTGGCGATCAAAGGGTTAAAATATCATATAACATCTATCCACAGGAATGCAAAGAAATCCAAAGACAAGATTAACCAAATGGAGACGGATCTAAAAGAGACAGAGAAGAATCTAGAAAGTCTGAACAATCAGAAGAAGGAGTACACGTTGGCTAGTTCACAATTGCAGAAAGAGTTGGAGGTAAGCATTGTTTTAGTACATACGAGTGAACTTGACGATTCGACTGTGCTTGCAAATGTACTACAGAAAATAATTTATTCCGCCCATCGTCGCAATACTCTGTAGTTTCCCAGCCCTACTTGCGTTAGTAAACATAATATATAAATAACCATATACTCGGTACCTAACCAAATTCTTAAGCCGACGTTCGAGTGCCAATCTTGGAGAGCTTTAGGCTCGTTTCATATTTTTTTGGGCTGAGAGCCATTTGAGCTTTCCACTAGGCTGGTGCAGATGTAAAAGCCATCGCCGATTTTAATGTACAAGACCGTCAGGAAAATCTGAAATTCGGTAGAATGTAAATAAATGGTTGATTTGGGTAACTAAAATTATATGCTGAGTTCCATAACAACAATTGTTCTAGGCGTTAAGGTTCACTATAACTGGGATATTGAGTGTGAAAGACGTGCGCTTGTTTACGATTTTATTTGCGACTGACATAGACATTTTACATTGAATATGATCGGATAACTGAATGAGTGATGCATACAATCGCGTATAGCATAATCTATATGGTACGGTATAAGAGCGCGCTGAACAACATTAAATACATAAAAATAATTATACTATTATTTCAATAACAAATAATCAATCGTATTGTAAAGTCAATTTTAATTTGATCCTTGTCGGTCGTAATTAATTGTATCCTTTCATTCAATAGTTAGACGAACAGATCAGCGAAGGTACCGGCGAATTCTCCGGTCTAAAACAAGAGATAGCGAAATTGCAAAGTAAAGAGAACAAAGCGAAAAGCGAACGCTTGGAAGCGAATAATGCAGTCACCAAGATGGAGAAGTCCATAGAAGATTGCCGTGGCAAGACGCCTATGTGGGAAAAAGAGGTGAGATAATACGGAATAAGAACATTCGATAAATAAGAAGAAGAATAAGAATAAGAATATTTCTAACTTTTTTATGAGGTATTTCGTTGTAAAAAATATTTTTTACGTTTCTCAAATATTACAGTTTGTTGAATAAACCTATTCAGCAAATCACCCTATACGGGTAGGCTCGTGCCCCTCGGTGGGGACGTTTAATGAGCTGATGATGATTCAGCAAATATTAATTTAAATTATTTAAATTATAAAATAATAAAAAAAGAAATGGTGTTGAAAATCGTAGTGGCAAGGCAATGAATGTGTTAATCTTTACCGATCTTAATAAACTCAAGTATTTTAAAAAAATGTTATTTTAGCTTACAAACCTCAAACTAGAAGACCCAGGTATCGAAGGTATACCTGGTATAGAGAGACCGGAGCCACTACAGCAGCATACACCCGAAGAATTGGACGAAATAGCAGTAGACGAATTGAGGAATAGACTTGCTGCGCAAAAAGCACGCTTGGGTGATGCCAAACCCAACTTACAAGCTATTCAGGTAATTAAATAGTTTGTTATATCTTAGAATAACAGTATTCATCATCATCTGGAGTACTGGAGTACTGCAGTCATCTTTGGGATAGTTCAGCAAAACGTCATTTTGCTACTTTGGACTCGATCGATCGCAGAGCCAGAAAACTCATTGGCGATGAGGCGCTCGTTAATTCCAAACTGCAGAGCTTATCCCACCGCCGTAAAGTAACATGTTTGTCAGCTTTTTACAGGCTCTACTTTGGTGAGTGTTCTTCCGGCTCCACGCATTTATTCCATCGTCACCCTTTCACCATAGTTATCAAGGCGAACTGCAAAATTTCATCCCTTTGTAGTCGACGTTCCCGTATTCGGACTAAGCGTTTTGCGTCTTCTTTCATTATGCGTACAGCTAGGAATGGAATGACCTGCCTGCGTCTGTGTTTCCGGCCACTTACAACCCGTGGCATTCAAAACGAGTGTAATAGGCTTTTTTGGGCAAGCTCGCTCCATCTTAGAGCTCGTCCTTCCCATAGGATAGTCTGTGCTCAAGAGTAAGCCCATCAGATATAAAAAAAAATCTCATCACATGACTGTTTGCTTGAGTGGTATACCTGTTCTGTGTCTTTAGATTTAAGTTTTTATGTTAAGGTAATATTACTGTCAAAGAATAAACATTTCTTCTTCTTTATATATCAGAGTAGTTCCTGTGTGACAGCTTTGGATAGCTAGCGTAGGACACTCTCCGGGTCGTTGGACCATTGACTTGAGAAGGAAAATAAAGGGTGTTTAGCAGTAGCATTATGATAGGTTAAAAACGCACGGAGATAGAGAGAAAGGATAAACAGACCGTCACTCGTTTAGTTTTATGAATGTCAATGAAGCTTACGGTTTAAGGTAACCATAATCTGCCTTCAAAGACAAACTATTCACCTATTTAATTACACTTTCTTATATAAAAAGTAATAAGGAATCTTTTTTCTCTCTAATATAGAATTTAAAATTACGAAGCATACATTTAGCTAAATAAATTGGACTTCTACCAGCATTTGTTCTGATATAATCATGCGAAAATAAGTATTTTTAAAGTATAATTTAATGAACAAGCTTTAAAGTACAATTTTAGGATATAGGCCTTCATTTCATCATTGTTATGATAAGGACTTTTCAATACTTCTATGGTACACTATAAATTATATATTTTATAGGATTACAAGACAAAAGAGGAGGTGTATTTGAAGCGGGCGGCAGAGCTCGACGAAATAACGACGAAAAGAAATGAAATGAGAGCGCTCTATGATCAGTTGCGGAAGAAACGGACCACTGACTTCTTGTGCGGTGAGAATTATAATAAATTAACATCCTTTCACATTCACAAAGCGCTATCTAGCCTTAGTTTAAGCGAGGAGCTTGTAGTATGGTTACTAAACAACGGATAACAAAAAAAAAAAAGCTCACACCTTGGTCCCAGTGGGGTAGGCAGAGATAATAAAACGCCACTTTGCGGGGTCCTGACATACTTCCCTAGCTTCATTCACATCCATCAATCTTTTCATACAAGCTCTTTTATTTCTTTTACTTGGGATTTTTATCCCTTTTTTCCTCAGCTTTCTTAAAGACTTGACCAATTTGGTCAAGGTTCCTTCTGGGTCGTCCCCGCCTCGTATATCCTTCCACCTTTATATTTAATACATACATATTATGTATAGAAATACCCAGACCAATACAGACATGATCACGCACACGTTTGTACTGCCTGGAGATCAAAGCCGGATCCTTTGGTGTAGTAGCCGACATCTCAACCGTACGCCTACATGACAAGGCTAATTGGGATTTTGACTGGGTTCAAAAGATCTTCAAAAATTGCGTTACGTAATATTTTAACATTCCCTTACCTAAAAGTGTGACCATATTAGAATAAATGTATTTAATTCTTATTAATGTTAATTAAATTAACCCATAATACAGGCTTCACGCTTAACTTGGGGCTAGATGGCGCTGTGTGAATTTCAGTGGATATTTATTTATTAATGTAACTCATTTTTCTATTTACAGGTTTCAATACAATAACAGCGAAGTTGAAAGAAATGTACCAAATGATAACGCTGGGTGGCGACGCTGAGCTGGAACTAGTGGACTCTCTTGATCCGTTTACAGAGGGAATCATATTCAGGTAATCTTAATGTTTACCCAGTGTATTATTATTAATAATAAATAAATATACTATATAAATAAACATATAATAAATAAACATACTTATATATTTTTTTTGTTTAGAGAACACCCAGACCAATACAGACATGTTCATGCACACAAATGTTTATACTGCCTGGGGATCGAACTTGAAACACTTGGTGTAGTAGTTGACGTAGATTGAGTAGAATATGATCATTACCTACTACACTCGTATGTGTACGTTTATCCGACGATCTTACGGTGAAGGAAAACATCGTGAGGAAACATGCCCACGCCTGCGAAGAGATTCAAAGGTTGTGTGTGAAGTCGGCCAATCCGCACTGGGCTTGCGTGGACGACTAAGACCTATAATACTCTATACGGCTAGGCTCGTGCCTCGGTGGGGACATAATGAGCTAGTAATGATGACGCTTGTCAAATCAAACGCGAGACTGAGGCCAAACGTAAACCCATTGATAATAAAAATATATATATTGCAATTGTTCCTAGACAGTATAAATTATCGCGTTAATGGGCGTTAGACGTTAGCTTTAGTGTGTTGCCCCAGCATAACAAGTGCGTTGCCAGCATTAAAAGTAAGACCAATTACGTAAAATGGGGAAGGCGGAATTTCGGGACTTATAAACGTCACTCAATCGATGAAACAACGCAAACGTTAAATAAGTTTGATCACTGCCGTTATTCTATAAAAAATATACTACGTATTTCGTGTTTTATTCAGGTTGTGTGTTTTTTATTTAAATTTGTTATCTGTTTATTTGATTATTTGTATTGAGACTCGCTCGCCACAGTTGTAGCCAGAATATCAGTGCTGCAGTAGTTTCCTTACTACTGCAGTATATGCTGAGGCTGCACCTGATTGATTACTAGATTGTAAGAAATTATTTACCTTTTGTTTTTATCTCACTCCAGTAATTGTTTTGTAAATATTTGTGGCCAATAAACATGTTTCTTTCTTACTTTTTACGATGGTCGTGTCGGAGTAAACTTGTTTCCTTTACGATTTTCATCCACAGTGTGCGTCCGCCAAACAAATCATGGAAAAACATATCCAATCTGTCCGGAGGCGAGAAGACACTATCTTCTTTGGCGCTAGTGTTCGCCCTGCACTATTACAAGCCAACCCCTCTCTACGTGATGGACGAAATCGACGCGGCTTTGGACTTTAAAAACGTGTCTATTGTTGCTAATTATATTAAGGTGAGTGTTTTATAATGTTATTGTGTCTTGATAGTTAATTGTATTGCCAAAGTGTCGATAGCTGACCTTTACAGATTGAACGTTGGGAATCCAAAGGAAAATCTATTGTGCCTGGCGCCTTAAGGCGTCATTGGCGGTCAAAGGGTTTATTTTTTTTTATATTGATGAAGAGCTAAACGTGGTCGCTCACTATGGGCCTCTTGAATAGACTCAAGGTTGCTCAGCGCGCTATGGGATATGTTAGGTGTCTATGCGATAAAATCCTAAACGAGGATGTCCGTAGGTGAACAAGGTGGGCCGACATAGCCCAGAAGATTAGCAAGTTATAGTGGCAGTGGCCAGGGCATATAGTGCGGAAATTATTAGGAGAGGCCTTCGTTCAGCAGTGGACTTAAATAGGCTGTAATGATGATGATGACAGAGAGCTTTAACAAACCGTGTTTGCTGAACTTCTCTTCTTAGGGTTTTGCCATAATCTCCATGTTTGGCAGGCGAGTTGGAGACTGCATTGTGCTGCTACTCATTCTCTTATAAATATATTGTCCCTAAGCTACCTCTTATGGGGTCCCCGGGAAGAGCAGGGGGTGGTAAAATGATATTGTAACCTACCTTCACTACACGGATTAATTTTGTTTGATTGGACCCAGTCGTTTTACCCTGGTTGATTTTAAGTCTACCACATTCCGATTCTGTGGACTTTTCTGTCATATGACAAAACTGTGGTATGAATTTCCACTGGATACATTTCCGGCGATACGTCCTTAAAAAAAGAGCGTACATTCTTTAAAAGGGCTGACAATCTCGAGGGCCTCGTGTTTTGCAAATGTTCATGGGCGGCGGTGTCACTTACAATCATGTGAACCGTACGCTCGTTTGCCTCTAACATAAAAACATTTTTTTAATGATATTAGTGTACATAACGGTCAGCAGGCTGATCGCGTTTAATTTTGACAACTATAACGTAACTACACTTGGACCCAAATAAAACTTTTGGGTCAATTCCATATCGCGCTAATCATTTGACGGCTAACTCAGACGAAATAGAACCTTAACATTATGGCAATACCGAAAATGTCAACTATTACAGGAGCGGAAGGATATCGTAACGACACCCATATTATCTAACATCTGTTGTCTCAGGTGACGGGCGCAGTGCGCATTCATAGAGAACAATAACTGTCTATCAGTTGTTGTTTTCCTACAATGCCGCTCTGTCATGGTCTGGCGTATCACTTACCATCAGTTGAGCGTCCAGACCGTCCTGTACACTTCGTAACATAAAAAAAATTAAAATACCCTTGTCCACAGGAACGTACTAAAAATGCGCAATTTATCATAATCTCGCTACGTTACAATATGTTCGAGGTGTCCAACAGGCTGGTAGGTATATACAAGACAGAAGATTGCACCAAATCAGTCACTATCGAGAACAAAGTGCCTGAGCAGGTAAACGAAATTGCCGTTTAGTTTTATTGTAGTAAAGTTTAATTCTCACTGTGCCTTTGATTGAATTAATATGACATTTAGATCCAATATGTGGGTTACTTTGATTGTTATGGATAAGTCATTTATAGTTATAGTCTAGTAGGAAATAAATGTTTCACTATGTAATTTAGAAATAACATACCATAAATTAGAACAACTGACTGAACTGATAAACTAAATGCACATTTACAAAGAAACGTCGAAGAATGTCCGATCCGCATGACACATACGTTATTTATTAAACATAAAATTATTCAACTAAATTTTGACCTTAACGCGTCATTAAAAGGATACAAAATCAAAAGCACGAGCATACTACAATGTTACTATGAATATAGCGAACGACGTGGTAATGAATGAAAATTTTGCTCAATTGACGGATGGCAGAATTTTGCCGCGATCTTTTTGGTGAGATTGTGCATCTAGTCTGTGTTAACTAAGCCACAAATTTGAGATGGGGCTTATCAAAAGTATGCTTTGCCATTTAATGACTTATTATGACAGTCTTTCCCAAGTGTCCCAAGTTAAAGTATGTTTTGTAAACATACTGAGATGATAGCTAAATGATCGTGAAATTATTTTTTTTATTAGTCGTCAAAGTAGCCCGCCTTAATGGTGATCAAGTTGTGTGATGAGCAAACTGTGTAAAAAATAGTTTGTAATAAATCTATAAACAAATATTTGTAGGTTTTCTTTGATCCTCTATGTCCTTTTTCCATTGATCTTTGAAGTTGTGGTATAAATTTCATACTAATCCGCATTTTATACAGTACGTAATAAATATAAAGATGAACAGGGTTTCAAATAAATATTCACTTTGAAAATACCAAAACGAAATAACCGATCATAACAGTAATTACCTAATATCAACTTACATACACACAGCGCCATCTAGCCCCAAACTAAGCATAAGCCTGTAATATGAGTTCTAAATAAGGAAACATACTTATATTACTTTTTTTTAAGTGAATACATACATGTTTTACTTAGAAACCCGAGACCAATACAAATATACATGTTCATGCACACACATGTTTGTACTGCCCGGGGATCGAACCCTTGGTGTAGTACCAAATGAGTTGTCAACAGTCAACATACATAAAGTTAATAAAACACATTTTAACATTATTTTAAATTTATATTTCAATGTTTATTTAACACCTCGATATACATACATAGTTGCTTTTATACAATGTAAAATAACATACGAACATATTTAGTGTTCAAACAGGAACAATATTTAATTTTTTAGGGTTCCGTAGCCAAATGGCAAAAAAACGGAACCCTTATCTCTGTCTGTCTGTCCGTCCGAATAATACAACCTCTTTTTTCTCCGAAACTATAAGCACTACACTATTCAAACTTTGTGAGTATATGTATTCTGTGAACCGCTATTAGGTTTTATTAAGAAACTTGAAAAATAAAATTAATATATTTTGGGGTTACCCATACATTGAAGTGAAACTCAAATTATTTTTTTTCATCGAACCCCCCCTTATGGGGTAGCAATGTGTAGAGCTTAAAAAATGATATAGAGGTTTCTCATATCATTTTTTCGTCAAAGTTGAAAAAATTGTGTCCCCTCTAATTTCTAAACTATGGGGTTGATAAAATCGAAAAAAATGTATGATGTACATTACCATAAAATCTAACAACGAAATTTAGTCGAACGATTTCTGGTGAGTAGTTTTTTTTATACGTCAAAAACGGGGAACCACTATTTTTCATATTAAAGCTGTAGTAGGTGCCTAAATAAATAAAAATTACATCATTTTATGTTACTTTCTGCTCCGGAACCCTCCACGGGCGATTCCGACTCGTGCTTGGCCAATTTTTTGTTATTAATGAACTTGATATAAGCTTTTTGAAAATTCTGCCAAACTGACTCGATGAGCAGACTTTTGTCGCGGACAGACAGATTGTACATCTAGTTGTATATTGTTTATTTGAGGCGGCGAATGTTTATATAAAGAAACATATTAAACTCTTTATTATTATTTTATCAAGGAATTGTTGCAAATTGCAAATAATTGTGTCATGTTGTGAAGCTACAAATTCTTAGTGCTTTTAAGTATAAAAATAAGTGGTTCGTGTGCTATTGATTGAAAATAATTGCAAACAGTCCATTGTTTTGTGATTAAAATGATTTTTTTAATTAAAGTGGAGATACATAACTGTGAAATGTTACACATTTCATTAGATAACATTTGATGTACAATTTGAAAAGTGTATTTTTAAAAGTGTTTCAATCTATTAAGCAAAATGATATATTTAAATATGCAGTTGTAGTTTGAATGCATTATCTTGTTTTAAGTGTTGAATTGTTTAAGTTTAACTTTCTAGTAAATGTTTGAAATTTCACAAGATTTTAAACAAATGAAGCCAAAGAAAAATCCATCACAAAACTAAAAGTTTTACTAACCTATATTTATTATAGTAATTCATTAATGCTGTCCTTTATTTGTGTTTCGATGTGTTACAATTATACAACATATCATAAATATTTTGTGTTAGGCTAATATTATTTAGAATAAGGCATTGATTTTCATCGTGTTATTATAGTTAACAATGTATTATCATTATGGGTATATAATATTTTAAAAGATAAATGAATCTGTCTTGAAAATATTTGTACATACTTCTTAAATAAGCAGGTTTAACTATTTTGTTTTTGCCTTTAGAAAGTTGAATAGATTTGTATTGTTTATCAATTCTGAACAGTGTTTGTCAACTAATTTAAAAGCTCAAATACCAAAAAAATACCAGGAGATCATTCATGACTAAGAGGTATAGGAAAGAAAATTGAATAATTATTATGTTCAACAACTTGTCTGCCGTCCACTAGCTAAAACGCCGTTAGCTTACGAGCACAATTTTCGATATAAAACTGAAAAACCCTGTTCAACGGACCACAGGCAAGGCAACTCTTATATTGCTATTTATAACCATACAGATATAAGGAATTTTGCACGTAAAACATAACTAAAAGATGTGTACAATCGTGCACAATTTAAATTACTTATCAGCCAAACTAAAAATTGTGGTCGTCACTTATCGGCGATTTAGCTACTGGACTGCAGTTGTTACAACAATCAAGCTACTACCCATATACAAATCAAAGGCATATTTCAAAAAAACGTTATATCGAATTTATGTTTCTTCAGTCTACACATTCCCTATAAAATAATGCTTCATAATAAATAAACCATAATTTATATCATTGCACAAGTACACTAGTACTCATACTTCCTGCACTAACACCATCACTTCGGGCTTCAAGAAGACATCTTTATTCGGGCTATTATTAATCTCATCCAACACGGACGGATGCCAGGCGAATGTGAGCACTGTCGCCGGTACAAGTCTTAGGTCTATAAGGGTCTTATTCGCGTCTTCTTCCAACACAAGTTTATGGCCAGTAGGCGTGTTCAATACAAACGGTAGACCGCTGTGCTCTAAATTCTCTTGTACGAACTCGTGGATTTCGTTGTATCTCTCGTAAACTGAGAAGGTGCCCTGTGGAAAACAGTAGTTGTAACAGTATAGACTTGGATATTTTTCGAGCATCATCATAAACTATTCACCTGATGGTAAGTGGTACGCCTGACCATGTCAGAAGCAGTGGTCAATTATTATCCGTCAACAATGTAGTTGTATGTATTTGGCACTGAATAAATGATTTTATTATTATTATTATTAACAATGCTCTGCGCCCGTTACCCGAGACGACGGATGTTAGGTTTCTCATACCTGGTAATTCTACAAGCTACAGTGCTCTCACCCCAAAACACCCCTATTTCACGGGACGTTATCTGGCACTGTGGTGGTACCGAGACGACTCAGTATCGAGTCTACCACCTAGTGAGGGTTTGGTATCTAAACTATTGTTTGGATTAATGCAATACTGAATGATTAAACCCAAATAATATTTATTGTTTTGTTACAAAGATGTTGCGCACCACAAATCTGGCGGAATGACTGGCCTGGGTTTTGGTTTCGATCCCATTTAATCATTAAATAATTATTCACAATTTGCATGAAAATAGCACGGAAAGGTTCTCGAGTGCAGACCGACCCCCCAACCAGATGGACGGCTGACCTTGTTAAGGAGGCAGGTAGCAAATGGATGTCAACTGCTAGGAATCAGTCCGCGTGGAAATCATTAGGGGAGACCTTTGTTCAGCAGTGACATATTAGGCTGTAATGATGATAATTACTACGAATGTAGATACCTTAAAATTACAAACGCATGCATAAAGAAGAACACGTTTTATGAGAACTAACCTGTAACAAAATGCCGTCGGGGAATCGTATCCTTATGATGGCGAACTTGTACTTTCTCATCTCTCTTATTTCGTCTTTCTCTCGCATCGCTTTTGTCCGTAGCATTTGACTTCTCTCTATTGCTTCGGCCCTGGTACAAATAATTTACAGTTTAAAAATACGTACAAAACTCCTTGTTGCTCGTTTTATTATGCCCGCTGTTATACCAAATTTGTAAAAGATATAGATTAAAACTACGTACAAATCCGTTTCTTGGTTTATATTGTATTTGGTTGCATGAAAATTTTGTATTTCTCTGGTCAAGTTAAATTGTAATTTGCTTTTAGCTGTTGTCACAGCCATCCGAAAATCGGCTTCGTATGATAGTTAAGTTAGTCTATTGTTGCGATTCAATTTGTTTTATAAACAAATTAAATTCAAGTTAATATCACTTGTAGTATCTTTCTGGTCATTGAGGTTAATAATACAAATCTTAACAAGCACTTCTGTTTTTCATTACCGTAAAAAAATAGATTTTAAAATATTTTTAATAATTTGAATATGAAGTTTGTTACCTGAGCTGTTGTTCCCTTTTAATCTCTTCAGGCGTGAGCGCGTAGAAGGATGAAGGCAACTGCACTTTAGCAGCCGCTTGTGACGGCAACAAAACTTGCAGATTCCTATCCAGTTCTAGTTGTATTGGTTCCGCTGTGCGTAGAGCGTCAATTAGCGTCTGCAAAATACAAATCCTTTGCATGATCAATGTGTTGTAAGTACTACAAGTGGGAGTGGCAGTAGGCGGGGCATAGTGCGCAGAACCAATGGCCGATGGGGAAAGGTTCTCGAGGGCGTCCACCGATCACGTGGTGTTGGGTAGAATAAAAATGTGATGGATGTCGATAATAATGATGATATGCGGTGTAATGGTCGAAACGGTCGGCCATATCAAGGATTCTGGGTTCTATTCCCGTGCAGCAAAAATGTTTGTTTGTGAACATGAATAGAATAGAATTTATTTATTTGCTGGAATCATCAAAAGTATAGATAGTGATATGGTCACAAAACAATCGAAAAAAGTGTTCCGAATGCAGTGACAGCCCACATACACATATTTCGAATGAGCGTACATTTACCTAAATAAAGGCCTACAAACTGAATTCTCTTTGACGGTTCGTTTTTGAGGCACGGGTATCTTTTTTATATAACGGGTATAAGGAGCTTAACATCTGTAGTTTATGGTGTCAGGCGCAGTGTGTGACATTGATTAGAAAAAACGCCACGTGTCCTGCAGTGGGATGTTTAAGCTTCATTGATGACGCAAAAGACGAGTCTTACCACTAAACTTCAATTGATTCCACTTTTCTCGGCCGAAGACCAGGTAATCTTCCTCTTGTACCATCGGGGCTGGTAACCTTCTGTTGCCTGAAGCCCGCTGCAAAGAGCAATTCCATGCGCCTCCATAGGTTGGACGCGATCGCAGAATGCCCTAATTGATAATAGAAATACATACTTTTAAATGCAGTTAAGTGACCTGACGAATTATATACGAACTACTTTCGCCCCAGAGGGTGAAAGTAAAAATGTCAAAAATACCTGTCCGAATCTGGATATAGTATATACATATATAATAGTATTTCGTCCACCTATTTGGTTTGCGGTTTCGGTTCGATCCCAGGCAGTACAAACATTTGTGTGCATGAACATGTCTGTTTGTGGTCTGGGTGATTTTTATGTACAAATATCGTATTTTTTACAAAAACAAATTAAATAAGTATGTTTATCCGTTGTTTAGTACCCATATGGCGCTGTGTGAATAAGTGTAAACACAAAAAATCACTCCTAGGATTTTGATCAAACACACCTTCACAAGGTCACAGATATACACACACACGCGCACACACAGCGTAAAAAGTAGCTTGGTGTTGTTTATATACAGTGTACGTTATTTTATAACAAATACAGAGAACATAATTTAATAATGACATTCTGCGAAAGTAACACGTTTCGCATAATGTTCAAAGCCATTTTCGCATGTGACGTTCAAACAAAAAGATACTTTCCTTTTACTACTGGCAGTTCATATTCAATGTAGATCAAGTGTGAGCCTCACCTTTGGACATTCTTATTTTTCTGATATTTCTCCTCATCAGGATGTTGTATTATATTTCTAAATACTTGCATAATGTTTCCACGCAAGTATCAATCTGTAACAAAAATAAATTGGCCCTGATTCAAAATGATTTCCAATTCAACATTTATTATATGTCTATCTCTCTCAACCTATCGCAGTCCACTGCTGGACATAGGTCTCCCCATTTTGAGCCAGATATCCGGTCCTCCGCTTTTCTCATCCAGCTCCACCATTATGCCGTGTGGGACGGCAGAATAGAATACATGTGTCCCCACCCCTACTCCTCCGAGGGTGTCGTAGGAGCCGACTAAGGGATCTTATACCGATGGTGGGCAGCAGCGCCATCTGCGTACTGGTCCACACTGCGGTACCAACCGCCTGCCCAGCGTGGTGACTACGGGCATTTACCCCCATGAGTATTATATGTCTATATGTACATATATTTACTTTCTAATATTTATACCTACTAGCACACCCATGAATGCGCACACGCACCCTCCCCATAAATGCATTATTTTTATTTTATCATTTATATTGTTATTATTTTCCTTTTACTCTTGTTACACTCAAGACTTGGAAAAACACATTTTTCATATCTTGTACTTATATGTGTCCAACGATGCTGAGTTTGTAATAATTTAATTCATGTTATTTTGTAAGTGATATCGCAACTGTATTGCAAACTTGTTTGTGGTCCAATAAATAAACTAAAAAAAAAAAAATTCAACAGACCTTGATCATGATCTAGATCAAGGGTTAGGCAGCGGTACCTATAAAAGTTAGGTTTAATGGAAGACTTTGTCTACTAGTTCCCATCTAAATGTTTATCCCTTAACCCAAGAATGTGGGTGCATCTTCAGGCAGCTTAAAGTTTACTTAATAATAAATTATTATTTGCAAGAATATGGTAACAATTGGATTTTTCATATTGGGAATCTACCAGCGTGCAAAGAAGTTTACATTCCAAATCATCAGTTCGTTGCAGGTAGTTGAATAAAAAATTTTTTTTTTTATCCTTTATAGGCAGACATTTGACCGCCATCTCACCTGATGGTAAGTGATGATGTGCCGAAGATGGATCATGCCTGCCTAGAAACAGCCTATTCACTCTTGCCTTGAAGACGGCCAGGTTGTAATGATCGGGGAACACATAAGGAGGCAAAGAATTCCATTCCTTTGCGGTGCGCATTAGGAACGAGGCACCAAAGCGGGCTGTGCGGATGTGTGGAATGTCTACCACGTAAGGATGGAACGCTCGCCTCCGTCTTGTATCCCGATGGTGAAAAGGGGCTGGTGGAATTAACGCGTGTAATTCCATCGCACACTCACCGAAATGTAGCCTGTAAAAACGACAGCCGTGCAACTCTACGACGATGCTCGAGGCTTTGCAGCTTAGCGTCAGTCAGAGTAGGGTCGCCAATGAGCGCTCAGCACGCCGCTCAATCGAGTCCAAAGCAGCCAGTTGGTATTTGGCTGATCCATCCCATAGGTGGCAGCAGTATTCCATACAAGACCGGACTTGGGCTTGATATAATGCTAGAAGCTGTCCGGGGTGAAATACGCCTAACCTTGGAAAGGATCCCAAGCTTTTTTGCTGCAGTCTTTGCTTTGGACTCGATATATTGGCCGAAGTTGAGATTGGCAGTGAGATGAACACCAAGAAGCTCTAGGCTATCAGTCACTGCGACAGGTACATTCCGGAAAGTCGGAGCAAGCTCGAATTTGCTCCGTTTCGTGGAGAACAGACACGCCTGTGTTTTGGTAGCGTTGAACGTCACCAGATTAGCATCACCCCAAGAGGAGACTGCTTGAAGGGACGCATCCACACGGCTTACCATGGCCTCTCGACAAGACTGGGTTTCTTCCTTACTGGCCCTTGCATCCGATAAATATCTATCCGTAACTGTGCTGTCGTCTGCATACCCAATGATACCGGGCATAAGCAGATCATTTATGTGCAGCAAAAATAGAGTTGCGGACAGGACCGATCCCTGAGGAACGCCGGCGTCAATAGGCTGGAGGTCAGAACAGTAGCCATCAATGACTACTCGTATTGACCGGTCACTCAGGAAATCCGATATCCAGGTGCAAAGGCCATCAGGAATACCAAACAGGAAGCTTGCTTATAAGGCTAGCGTGCCAAACTCTGTCAAAAGCCTTAGAGATATCGAGTGACACGGCAAGAGCTTCACCGTGTCTCTCGATGGCCTCACTCCATAAGTGTGTGGCATACACAAGAAGGTCCCCAGTTGACCGGCCTCGGCGAAATCGTATTGACGTCACTAAAATATTTTATTAAAAAAAACTTTAAGCTCAATTCATAAAACTTGTGTAAGGGCCCTATGAAAACTCATATGAATATAAATTTCACACAATATTACATACCTTTTCCCGATTATTATTACACGATTGTATTAGAAGACATGCTGTGAGCCCTCGTTCTTCTTCCAGCTGTTCATACAGGAACTTCTTTATATTTGTCTTCCATTCATCACGTGATAATATATCATTGCTAATTAGTGGACACCTAAAATTGCGATTGAAGAGTTCAACAAACATGAAAAACATAATTAAATTGAAACTGGTCCTTGACCTTCTGCTAATTAGGATATGGTTTGTTTTAGATGAATCTACCATCCTATGGAGTTGAGTCACTCCAGTACATCCTTAAGTACTCATCATCATCATCAGCTCATTAAACGACCCCACTGAGGGGCACGAGCCTACCCGTAGAGGGTGATTAGGCCTTAGTCGTCCACGCGGGCCTAGTGCGGATTGGACGACTTCACACACAACCTTCGAATCTCTTCGCAGGCGTGCATGAAGTTTCCTCACGATGTTTTCCTTCACCGTAAGAGCGTCGGATAACGTACATATATTTTTCGAAACTTCGAAAATCACATTGGTATGTGTCGGGATTTGAACCTCAGCCCTCCCGGTTGGAAGGCGACAGTCCACACCATTGAGCCACCGACGCTCAGTAAGTAAGTTATTAGTTGCACAATCTCACTTCCTAATATTGGCGCCATAAGGTCAAATTTTAATGAATAATTTAATTTCAAATAAAACATGTGTCAACATTTGTGTCAAGCGACTCGGACATTTTTGGGTTGACATTTCTTCGTTATTGTGCAGCTAGTTAGTTTATTGTTCATCTAAGCTTGAGTATCGATAATGCATAAAACAAATTGGAACAAAACTTACTTGAAAAATACACCAGCAGCTGCAAAATTCTTTGGTAGGTCAATGTCAGACTCTTTTTTCTCAATTTCTCTGCTCGGTGTGTCAGGAGATGATGTTGATGCTGAAGCTCTTTCATTTTCCAATTCTTTTTGACTTGTGCCTTTAAAATTTATAATTATTCATGAGTTAATAACTATAATACCAGCCAGTATTGAAGTCTTGGTTCAAAATAACATATCTAAGCTACTGACTAATCTCTTTCCCATACTAGGTATTACCTGCAACCCGAGTGTACATGGGGGTGGACAAAAAAGAAAACCTCTGTGTGAGTACATCTGTAAGTGATCCTGATGTACAAAGAACTTAGTACATCAGGATCACCTACAGATGCCCTGGGAAGGTTGATCTGCTTCTAGAGGTAGTTGAGCTAGCAGGAATGGCTAACTAGCCACTGCAGTTCAAGTACAAGATCACCACTTAAATGTTTGTACATAGCATGGGTGTAATAAATGAATCTATTTTTTACATGCGGATATTGATCGAGTGATCATGGACTAAGTGCAGAAACTAAATCCACTTACACAGAAAATAACTATATAACAAACAATTTAGCATATAATCTGGATTCTTACTATATCTAAAGTTTTTAAATTGCTTGCCTATCATTACATACACATCCGCTTAAGGTGTAAATGCAGAAACCATATTCTCTAACATGAGGCTGAAACTGGCAGAACATTTCACAAATGCAATGGACAGGTACAAAAAAAGACTTGGAACCCAAAAAATGATATTTCCATTAGTAACTTTAGACTGCAAACAGCCATTTTTGCACTAATTTTTTTTTCATCTCCAACTGAAAACATCCCTTTTTTGAAACACAATATATGTGTACGAAAAAAGACTTGGACCCAAAAAAGGACATTTTCGTTAGTAACTTTACTTTTCGTCTCCAACTGAAAAAATCCTTTTTTTTACCAAATCTGTTTTGGTTTCAGCTATCACATTTTTTCTGTCAGTTTCAGGATAATTTCTCTTACATAGAACATACCTAAATAACAGACCGTACCACACAAATGGCTATGTGGTGCTTGGAGTTGTAACGTAGAACATAGGGACCTAATATATTTTGGTCACACATTTAATTATCAATGTTGCGATACATAGTTGACAGCAAAATGTCCTAGGTACTTTTAAGCCCATGTATATATATGAATTAAATAATTACCTGGATAGCAGCTAAAGATGTATTAAATGCAGGATTTTCTCTTTTCGACTGGAGTCTAGACAAAGCAGCCTCGGCAGCTACTTTACTCTCCTCAGTCAAACCAGCTCTCTTTACAGCGGGCAAGTCTTTCCTTGATGAATGAGAGCTTTGAGTGTTTAGAGTTGATTCACTGAGCTTATGCCCAGGACCAGCCATTTTAAACTTGGCATCAACCTTCTTTTTCTTGAAAAAGTTTTTAATTTTGTCCGCCATTTTGTTTTAAATTCTAGGTGTGTGCTCTTTGGGTAACTTTAGTTTGGAAACACTTTCTTTTAGCTGTTCTATTGTTGCTGAGGTTGCTGTAAACAAGAAATGTTTATGGAATAAAAATAGCATCTGACTTACTAGAACTACAATTGAATATTCATAAGCATGCAAGTAAAGTTATTAGTAACAAGTTATTCCATTATTGGTATTGTACTAGCGGATTACAAAAGAAACCATTTGTATTTATTATTAATAGTAAGGCATTCCCCAAGGGGACAAACATGAATCATACATTTTGCATTACTGTTGTCATTGAATAAAAAATATTATTACAGAACCAAATAAAAGAAAAATATTAAAATTACTTGCTTGATTTTTTAAAAACTATATTTAATAGTAGCGCCACATTTGTTTTTTTCAGAGAAAAAATAAACATGCAAACAATAAGATAAGCACTTGAGTCACGTTTTTTGTACGTCAAGGTCGGTAAGAATAACAACTGCTTACTCACCTGGTTTCATAAACCGCTCAGAAATCCTTTTGCCATACACTCGCCAAGAAATGACAATAAGCAGCAAAGTGAACAATAATATCAGAAAAAATGTTTTCAGAAGCAAAAATTGAAACTCATTGAAGTAAAAAACACTTGCTATTTCCTCGTAAAACGATAATTCCGATAAATTTACTGATTTAGGGATATTGTCGATCGGCAAAGCCGAAATGCTCGATCCAATGAATTCTCTTAGTAAAGCTAATGTATCACCTATCTGAAGATACAAAGCCTCGTAAAGAGTGGAATTGAAGACGGCGGTGTCGAGTAAAGACATCACACATTGAATTTTTATAAAATACAGCCTAAGACTTGAAAAATAAAATCAATCATTCTGCAAGAAAACGGGATATTTGCAAAAATTAAATGTCACTTTGACAGTTGACACTTTTTTTTTTATAGCCCGGCTTTGACAACCACTACAGAAAGCCATAAAATAACTAAATGGATCAAAATTATGGTAATTTTAAATAATAATGGTTTTATTTACCGGAATCAGAAGCGAAGGAAGAAAGGTGATCCACATTTAGTGATTCTCATGACAATTTTATATTAGGCACTCATTTGCCGGAGAAAAACAAAGTATGTAATGACAAATATTGGGTAAAGTGTCCTTGTCTGACTGGGTTTTGACTAATTAGCAGATAGAGGCTAAAATTTGGTTAAGTCTATTCTGATCACAACTTCTCAAATATAACTTTTTTAATGATAATACACAAGTCAAGCAACGAGCTATTGTATGATGGGTGGCCAAAAAATTTTATTTTGAGTCCCTCCGTACTGCGGAGGCAGGGTAAATCATGTATTTGGATGGTTGTCATTAACACCCACCAATTCACTCTGGGCCCGCGTAGTGGGTCACGATTAATGCCAAGTAAGAATATTTATTTTAAAACAGTAAACGCGGTAAAAAAAAATCGGCATTAAGATTGCAGATCGGAATAGTTAACAGATTGTGATTTGACGATGATGTTTACCATGAGAATGACGCTGATGTGTGCCATTTTCAATTTTACAGTGGTGTAGGTAATGAGTAAAAATTACCTACACCACTGTAAAATTGAAAATTGCATTAATATTTTTTTTGCTATGAAAAAGCTTTTTCTTTTTTCGATTTGTACTTGATCGGGACGCAAAATGTCTGTACTGAAAATCGGGACATCCCTTGCAAACCGGGACACAACACTAGTTAGGACCCAACCTCCCCATGGCCATGTTGTCTGGAATAGTCTGCCCTGCAGTGGGACGTTATTATATTATAGGCTGTTGTCGCTGTTGAATATAATGATATTAATTAGAAATAATTAAAGAATAATATTTATTTATCGCACATCAATCACTGTGATACGTTTCAATAAACAATGACATGAAAATGATCTCAATGACAACAGCAAATTAATCAATTGTTGTAATATTAAAACTAGGGTGGATTATGCTCGTCTATTGAACTGTTGAAACATAATGACTTTTTGCACGCGATAAATTATACTAGATATCCAAAGCTATTGTTTTAATAGTAGGTACTAGGTACTGTGTAAATGTATAGCATTTGTTTGTGAATAAGTACACCTACATAATAAATACTATCATAAAAAGCACTAACATTTTGTACTGTCTGGAGGCTAAATTGTGTAGACTGTTGCCTTCGATTGGGAGGGCGCGGTTAAAATTCCGCCACTGTACCAATTAGGTATCGAATTTCGAAATTATATATACGTTATCCGACGCTTTTACGGTGAAGGAAAATATCGTGAGGAAACCTGCGCACGCCTGCGTTGCCCAACCCGCACTGGGCTCGCGTGATGTAGTAAGGCCTGACCACCCTGTACGGGTGGGCTCGTGCCTCTCGGCGGGGACGTTTAATAAGCTTGTAATTTATATATTACTTCATACTGATACAAAAACGCTGACGTATAATTATAGTAATACTATTTTAAGAGATGGCGGTAACCCCCAGATGTTTTTTCGTGTCATCTTGTTTTTTTTGTGATTTTATCCTTTCATTCTAATTGTGCCAACGAAATATGCAGCCTCCATTGAAATGAATTTAAATTATTAAAAAAATAGGATATAAATTCAACCCAAAATCAACCGCCATGCCTTATCGGCTTTAACATCTCTTCAATAAATTGCTAATTGCCGCAAGGAATAAATACAGTTAGGCCGACTGCAGCGATAAGGTTTAAATATTAAAAATATAAACGAGTTTAGCCAACAATATATAATTAATTTGATATTATTTATTACCTAATATAATGGGGATTTTTAAACGAAAAGCCATATTGTATTTTACCTACAAATATGAAGCAGGCCCTAGGCAATACTGATAAAACCCTAAGAAATGCGTGGATGTCTAGTTCGCTATTTGCTCCATGAACTTGTTATTTAATCTAGACTAGTTGCCGCGCATTATACTATGTAGATAGATCATCATCATCAGCTCATTAAACGTCCCCACCGAGGGGCACGAGCCTACCCGTAAAGGGTGTATAGGCCTTAGTCGTCCACGCGGGCCCAGTGCGGTTGGACGACTTCACGCACAACCTTTATTTTTTAAATTTTCACTGAGCATATGAACTGTTTCGGATTAATGGAAGACCTTGGTTGAAAAACAGAGTAGCTAAATAGCGGCTACACCGATTGGGTGGGCACTGGGCACACGGACGACCGCACGGCGGAAACCGATGGTTTACGTGTGTTTGTTACGCCCCAGAAGGGGTAAGTGACCGGAACACTTGGACAAAGAGTTAAAAAATTTGTAGGGAGTGAAGAAGTGAGCGCGGTGATAGCGTAAGCATTGTTCCGCGCGCACTCCCGCGCTGAGGCCTGTATTATCGGAAGGTTGAGTCAGGCCATGGGAAGGTGGTATAGTGACCATATGAACTGCCTACTTGGTGTAGTGGTCTTGACGGTTAGCTTAGATCACTGCTGCCTAATCTCGCAGGGCGACCGCATAGTGATAGTCACCTTGTACTATCCCAGTTTCGTTAGAACAACAGACTGAAAAGACGATTCCGAGTTTCCGGGCACGCAAAAGCGTCGGTCCCTGTTAGAATCTTATGATTTTTATGAATAAATATCTGACATACACACAGCGCCATCTAGTGCCAAATTAGCATTAAGCCTGTAATATAATTACTAAAAACGGATAAATATACTTATATCACAGATTAAATAATATATACTATATATCTTATATACAGTTTTTTTGGTAAAAACATACATATTACACATAGAAAACGCCCAGAATTATTACAAACCAATATTTGTGTTCATGCACACAATATTTGTAATGCCCAGGAATCGAACCTGGAACCCTTGTGTATGAGCGATGTTCTCAACCATTACACCAAATATTTACCGTTAAGATCCATTCATCCACATTGGATCCGCGGTGTGGTAGATACGGACTATTATCCGCGCTTTTGGATAATCCTAGTGGCCTGATTCCGTTAGGGTTAATAGGCTGATGATGATGATACTAAAATATCTAGTTTTCTATTCTAGTTACTATATATTTCTTTGAAAAAGGGTAAAAAATAATAATATAATTTCAAAGTAACAAGACTCATCATCATTCAGCTCATTAAACGTCCCCACCCGAGGGCACAGCCTACCGTATAGG
>PQWD01013139.1:0-12360 GCA_019425675.1 Leucinodes orbonalis
CGAACGCTAACACGTTCTACGCGCGCCTGCCAAACCAATGCCAAGCCTTATAGCCAAAGCCAGCCAATGGAAGCCTCCCTGCCAATGCCAGCCAATGGAAGCCTCCCTGCCAAAGCCAGCCAATGCCTAGCCAGTTAGCCTATGTTTGATGCCGTCGCTGTGAGACTATTCACTTTTGGCGGGATTCGTAGATAATTCGATTGTTGGCGAATACATGTTTTGTTTTGTTATAAAAACCTTTTGCCAATTTGTATTCTGTAACAAGCGTCTTATTTAGCATTAATATTCGTTACAATTTATTTATTTTAATTAGAACGAAACCCAAACTCGAAACTTTATTTTTAACTCCTACTGAATACTCATTCCATTAGCAAGACATCTCAATAAGTCTCTCTCCGGCTATGGAGCCTACCAATCAAGTAAACTGAAGTGCCCTAATCCCATCAAAGCAACCCAAGGGAGTTACGATTGAACTATTTTAAAAGTAGCTTTTTAGCCTTAGAAAATCGATTGGGTAAATTAAAACTACGATTGGTGAGTAGGTAAGTATTTTAATTAGTTTAGTGAAGCTATATCGTGACGTTACATTTTTATAATCATCCCGTCAGACAGAATCAAAACAGTCGGTATTTTATTTTGTATGTGAACTCGTTCTTAACTTTCTTTTAAATTCTTGCAGAATATACTCTGTAATTTTCTGACGACTTTTTCTTCATCCATAAGACATGCTATTCAATGATATATTACGACGATTAGTCCAAAAACTCAGCAAAATCGAAGTTGTGGAAAATTTGTTGCACTGTACATTTTTATTAATATCCTGTTTTGTTTGTTGCAGAAGAGTAAAGTTTGTTTGAGGAATGTCACCTGAAAAATTAAGAAATGCTTGTAATAATTAACAATTTTATTATAAAATAGCTACATAAAGAACTATTGGCATTAAATATGTTTTTTTTTTAGTGAATCTATAGTTTTTAATGTATTATACTAAATTGTCTTTTATAATCCCCAAAACCATTAACTAATATGGCTTGTTCAGCAGCATTCTCAACTACTGAAAAAAACATTATTTAAGTCCTAGACAGTTTAGCAAGTAACATTAAAGATCACAATCCACATGAGGCATATATCACCGAAAACGGCTCATTGCGTGTGGTATTACTATTGTTAAACTAGTTTGTATACAAATAAATAGACCCACAAACGCAAAGCGCCATCTAGCCCCAAACTAAGGGACTAACTTGCAAATATGAGAACCAAAGAAAGGATACACAATTTGTTCATGCTATCTTTTTACAAATAAGCATTGAATCGGGAACCTTTGGTGTATGAGGAACTAACTTCTAAACAAAAAAACTCAAGTAGGGTCTCTAAATTTTTTCCAAGACATGAAATATATTTTTTACTAGCTTTTTGTGCGACTTCGTCCGCGTGGAATAGTTACTTTGTCCGAACGCTCTCTTTAACTCGCTACTTCGTTAATACAGGTGAGTTAAAATTGCGATATCTTATAAAAAAAACCCCCGATTTTGAAACGTTTTTCGTTACTGCTCCACTCTTTTGCTCGTAGCGTGATGATATATAGCCTATAGCCTTTCTCGATAAATAAGCTATCTAACACTGAAAGAATTTAAGAAATCGAACCAGTAGTTCCTGAGATTAGCGCGTTCAAACAAACAAACAAACTCTTCAGCTTTATAATATTAGTATAGATTACTTACACTTCTAGGTTAGCTTTCAGTGATGACCATTTTTCTTCCCGGTTGCGCTGATCGTGTGCCTATTTCAAAGACGAATTAAAATAGGTCTTTGTATTTCCATGACTGTTTTTGTTCAGTGTCACACCTCACGTCTTTGGTTTTTACACTAGTCTGCAATGCGTTTGTGTCTTGGCTGCCGTCAATAACCTTAAAATAAGAAAATTGGTTTAACATAAAATAGATAAATAATCAACACTCTTACTTAATACAAAGTCCTCCCAAAATTTAAGCGATTTTGTTTCAGTTTTAGACCATGTAAATAAAACTGACAACAATTTTCATAATACTACTTATTTTCAAAAAAGTTCATCTCTTTTTAACTTTTATTTGGAATACCAACAGAACTAACAGTTTGTTGTATTACAATTTAAAGTACAAGTTATGTCTAGGCTATTGACAGGTATTCGCTAATTAGAACTATTTACCTTCTTTCGAATTATTTTTGTTACTGTAGTTTAAATGTTTGTTTTAATAAAACATCCTTACTCTGATGAAATTACTATTAAAGAAGGTACTTACTGTTTCGATATTTTTAATCTCCTCCATTAGTTCATTTCATAATAGGATGCTGCATTTTAATTTTTTGCTAGTGACAGCTGCTTTATGTGTTGCTTAAGCATATCTGGTCTAGATTTGTTCATCTTTTCCGGGGTTTCAAAAACAGTTCTGATGGTATCCTTATGATAAATCAGGCGTTTCAGTCTCAGTGCGTTTTTGTTGCTATAATAGCTCCCAAAATCATCCCACCCGTACACATCTAATTCAGGACTTTCATTGAGGAATGCTGGCAGCATTTCTGATCAGGTATTATAAGCTCTGATTGTTGCCCTAATGTGAAAGGATCCGAATGCGTTGCAATTTCAGGGCGTTATATGGTGCTATTAAAGCTCCCAAGTCCGTCCCATCACTACACGCCTAACGGAGATTTCTCAAGGAGAATAGCTGACAGGATTTCTAAGCAAGATTGGTACCTAACTAAATAAACTTGGGAGTTATATAATAAGCTCTGGTGGTGGCCTAATGAGAGTCCGAAAGAGTTGCAGTTTCAGGGCGTTATATGATGCTATTCAAAAGCTCCTAATTCCGTCCCATCACTACAAACCTCACGGAGATATTTTAAGGATGGCTGACAGCATTTCTGGTAAAGATAGTTAACTGAATAGTCTTGGAGTTATAATAAGCTCTGATTGTGGCCTAATGAAAAAGGATCCGAAGGCATTGCAGTTTCAGGGCGTTATATGGTGCTATTAAAGCTCCCAGGTTCGTCCCATCACAACACCCTTTTTAGCTCTAATGGTGTCGAAATAACAGAACTACCGTAGGCTAAAAACATAAGGTTTCTCGGTGCTATTAAAGCTCCCAAGGTCGTCCCAGTTCTGCGAGCCAACATTTTATCCTGAGATGATAGTTTTTCGAAAAATATGGTAATGAAGGAACAATTGAGATAAATATCTGACAGGACTTCAGTAATAATACATATTATGGTGACCAGATATTAAAATCACAAAAAGCGCTACTACTTCAGGGCGTCTCCTGGTGCTATTGAAGCTTCCAGGATCGTCACTGCAGTGCGCGCTTTCTGGATCTACGTTATATTATTGATGTTTTGCGGCATTTCTGGCCAAAATGCGCAATAACGATGTTTGAAGATGGAGTAACTCGTGGGACTCTGATGTTGACCAAACAATAGAACCACCGAACAGTTTCAGGGCGTTTTTGGTGCTATGAAAGCTCCCAAGTTCGCCACATTACTGCCATTCGGTTGTTACAAAAAATTCAATCTGGGTTATTCATTTAAAATTTGTTCCACAGCTATCGTCAGGGCTATTAATAGCCCGGATGACAGCATTCCAAAACAAATTTTCAGCATTTTCCTACATGGGTTCTATGGTAAAGATCCCCACGCGGATAAAAACGGCAGCGTTCCGGGAAAACTGAGCTCATTATGCAAAATCAATCTAATGAGTAAGAATTTCAGGGACCTTACCGAACAATGGAATCACCAAAAGCGTTATAGTTCAGGTCGTCCCATAGTGCTATAAAAGCTCCCACGGTCGCCCCTCAGCTAATCGCCGTTCGGTTATTTCAAAATATTCGAAGCTTGATGTAAAATCCGAATATAAACCGGGATTATTTTATTCAAACCTAGATCCACGGCTATTCGTCGGGGCTTTCAAAATAGCCCGGATGTTAGCCTGCCAAATCAAGATTTATAAATTTTCCGACATGGGTTCTTTGAAACAGATCCCCATTCGGATAGCGGCATTACAAAAAGACTGTGCTACTGGTGCAGCAAGGGCCATGTTTTTTTACAGTCAACGTATCCTCACTAGTTAGATTCTGGTAAGACTTCTCCACAGAAATAGTTAGCCAGTCTTCCCTTTTCTTGCCGCCGCTCAAATTAGGGACAGGTACCGTACTGAAAATATGTCACCGTACCAGAAACTCTCTTGGTCACGACAATTCCAGACGTCCCTTCGCTGCCCCTTAACGTCTTGGACCTAGCCATGGTCCCAGACGTAAATATGCTCTGCTTAGAGCCTAATAATCAGGCGTTACAGTAACCGTAAGTCACCTTTCGAACCTGAGTTAAAAATCCGGATGAATCCGGGAATCCGAATTGTCGATTTAAAGCTTGATTCACGGCTATCTGGAAGGGGCTTTCGTAATAGCCCCAAAGACACCTACCAAACCAAGTCTTTACGATTATCTATGGGGTCTTTATCATAGATCCCCATAGAAATAAGAGGCAACATACCAGAAAGACAGCTACTGGTACTCAATTAGCGATATCTGACAAAATAAAGCAGTCACAGCTGTTAAATCGCATAAGTCTTTCTGATGTATAGGCAGGGAAACTTATTAGCACATACCCACTTCTGCAGGGCTTGGCTTTGATAAGAAGTGTTCCCTGCCATTGCCTTCTTGGTCCACCTAGTTTGGCTACCGAGTCACAGGGCTATTAAAATATGCAATGCCTGTATTAAACTGCGGTATTTCCAGGGCGCACGAACGTGGACGTACTAGGTTGGACTTGACGAGAAATATTTAGTGCTTAGCATTGCAAGCCTAAGCAAATATCGCTCGTCCTTGCGCCCCAAATTACACGTTTTCTTTAAAAGCCATATTTGCTGTTATACTAAAGGAGCCTCAATACTATGTCATTAAGTCTCCTGTGTGGTTTCGATACAACCAATAGTTTAAACAAATGGGATTTTTTTCGTACTGACTACTGCTGTTGCACGCAGATGACCTTTAAAGCTTCACTAGGCATTTTGGCGAGCGCAGATGGCTCTCAGCTCGGCCTTAAAAATTTACACAACTAGCCAAAGGATGTACTACTAAGAGTGGGAAGAAACAAATGGGAACCACACTACACTTACTTGAATGAATGCATGAACAATGCTCTGGTGCTGCGGCAAAATGCATTAGATTAGTGGCTGTTTTGAAATTTCTTTACGAGACCCTCATTGATTAGTTATGTGTAGACACTTTGTGAAGGATTGGACATTTACCTGAAGTAGTCCGTTTTTTGACCATGGTCTATATAAACTTTATAGAACCCAACTGAAAAAATAGGATATTGGTACCTTTCAGGTACTATCATAGGAGCCATGGCAAAAAAGGGTACTGAAGTGTATTTTCTTATTCATGACTTACTAAATACATTACATGTATAGGCCTTAGTCGATGACGCCCAGTGCGGCTTGGCCGACTTCACGAACAACCTTTTGAATTTCTTCGTAGATGTGCGTGGAAATGTTTTCCTACACCATAAGAGCGTCAGATAAACGCGCATATAATTTCGAAAACACATTGGTATGTCCCAGGATTTGAACCTGCAGCCTTCCAGATCGGAAGGCAACAGTCCCAACAATGATGAATGATGACGCTCTTGTCTTAATAATGTTTGTATATAGCTGAGAAAAATCAAAAATTCAATGTTTTATTATTTATTAAAGATAACATTTTTTGCTAGAGTACCATAAACCCATTAACGCCCGCCGTACTATAAATAGTACACTACTTTAAGTGACGATAAAAAAATCTGTGTGAGTTTTTTAACCCTAGTAATTATTACATATAGCCAACATAGGTCCATGCATTAGGTGCTTAGATAAAAATATATGTAATTTTGAAATAATGTGAGGGTAATCTACGATTTTGTGTCACTAATTATTTCGTTTCTCCCGGTTAGTACTCATTAATTTATTATACAAGGGTTAAGTTACACAAAATCTTAAAAACGTAGGTGGTTAACTTCGTTGTATCCTAAACTTACATAAATAACATAAAAAAGCTGACTTCATATAAATCCCTTTATGCTATAACACCCAAATGCCGCTGTACTAAGTTTAGTACAATGGGCGCATGGCATGTAATTTGGATAGTATAGTGAAGACATTTCTATTACAGTTTTAAGATATTTGTTCATACATTTTATGCGTTATATTTGTTTCATTGTATATATGTTATGATACTATTTTATGGGTTATCAGGATACAACAGGAAACCACAATATAATTACAAAATTTCTTACAAATGAGTCTTCAAACATGAAAACCAGTACATTGGTTTACAAGAAGCCATACAAGATATTTTTAGACAAGATAGTGATGATGAAGCCACTTACGGAGTGATTATGCTACCACCTAATTCAGACGCTGTCACAGATGAAGATGGTGAGGTAACCTTTATCAACAAGAATTACCTAAAGATGTTCCTGGTTATATAGAAGTTACTCGCAGACGTACCACTCCCATCGATTATGAATAGAACAGCGACAACACGGCATGAGCAGTGATCATATTTACAAAAGATGTTTTGTCAATTTTGAATGTCTACGGTATCATTCAGCTTAGCAATTTATAATGGGCAGGCCAGTACATCAGGATACCGTGATTGGACGTTGACTAGCAACGTTGGCTATCGTTACATATTTGATGTATTTTGTGGAAAACCTTCTGAGACAACCTCTTGGTTCTCCAATCCTCTTGTTCTCGCGTTGCGAAGACTACTAAACAAAACGCCGACAATTTATTTTCCTAACTTTATGCTGATTACGATCTACTGCTTGACCTAAAGAGGCTTGGTTACAAAGCTCCTACAACTTTACATGAAAAAGAACCAAGAGGTGCCCCTTGATTACATATAAGATGCGAGAACATAGCTTAGAGCTGAACATGACCACAGATTTGATAAGACAAACGAAATCTAATGATGAGATGGCAAGATAATTTGTGTACAATTGGAACAAATTTTGACACTAGAACCGATAAGATCAAACGATGGTGTCCACGAAAATAAAAAAATAGATGTCGATGTGTTCCAAAACTACAACAAAGGGATGGGAGGGGTTGGTCAGATGGATCAATCTGTAGGACTTTACCGGATTGGGCTTCAAGGAAAAAGTGGTGGTGGGTCTTGTTGAAATCTATGGTTGACATGACTATTTCAAATGAATGGCGACTGTACTCAATGGCAAACCCCCGATCAACGGATAGATCAGCTAGCATTCTGCAGGCATATACTCGTAGCATATAAGTATTTGAGCCGTAAACAGTAATGACATAAGACACTCTTCCTTTGTGATCGATAGACAACAATAAAAATATAGGATTTTATTCCGGAAAAACTGCCAAACCAGCTTATATGTTCTGTGTGCTCTTAAAGAGTCAAAACAACTTGTGTAAGTTTCAGAAAACATTGTGCCTGGACAGAGTATGTTTCGCTCATTCCCACTCCTAAGCGCCCATTGTACTAAACTTAGTACACCCTAAAAATGTACCTTATGACTTTGTTTTTGATTTTTTTTCTTTATATTATCATAAAGAACGTGTTTTATAGCGTAAATTAATAAAAAATACCGAAAATTTAGACTGGTTTCGTTTGGGCGTTAATGGGTTAAGGCACAATTTAAAGTTAACTTAAGAAGCTTCCGGCAATTCGCACTAAGCGGTTCGCTGCGTCTTTTTTGGTTCGTACAGTTCGGAAGTGGAATGCTCTCCTGCTTCTGTGTTTCCAGAGGCTTATAACCTCGGTGTTTTCAAGGCCAGAGTGAATAGGCATTTTCTGGGTAAACGTGTACCATCATAGGCCTCGTCATCGCTTACCATCAGGCGAGACTGAAGCCAAACGTAGACCCATTGATAAAAATAAAATAAAAAAAGGTAAATTGGTATCATTGGATAATATTAATATAAATGTCAATGTTTTACCTTCTTATATTTCTTTTTCTTTCTCCATTTTATAAGAATTCATTATAATTTGATTTCCGAGTGTCCATGGTGATGTATTGCTGATGGAAATCAGGTGAACCATCCGTTTGTTGAAAAACTACTTACAAATAAAATAAAAATGTTGCAATAATCATTACAGAAGTGAGAGTATGTGATACTGTGACAAAAAATGCTACTGATATTTGTAATTAATACAGAATCCCAATTGAAACAATAACAGTAAGTATATATATATATATATGAAACAATAATAGACATGATGACTACCTAGGTTGTCGAATTGTAAGAACTATTTCATATTATTACAAATCTGGGTTCAAAATAACCATGTGCTTACTGTCAACTCGAAAACTCATATTTTATTAATCTTTAAAGTTAGGTAGGCATGTCCATTTTTAAAGTACATTAATTGACAAAAAAATTAAAACCAAAGGATAACACATAAATTTATAGCAACTTTGATATAAAACCATTTAAATGAATGCAACATTTGATATAGGTGTAGCGTAAAATTCATAAATTATGCATACTAACTTTAAATGTTGAGTGGGAAAAACAATAGATAATAAACTGTTGGCAGGAATCAGAAATTCAGCTAAGTAGAGCAGCTGATTAGATCAATATAATTTCCAATAGCAAAAAAAAATAATTGTTTTATATAGGTAGGTTTTAATTGTTCCTGATGAAAGTAATTATGAGAAATGTTTGTTTTTAAGGATGATTCACACTTACTGTACTAGGTGGTAGTCTCGATACTGAGTCGTCTAGGTAGGTACCATTACAGTGCCAGATATCATCCCATGAAATAAGAGTGCTATGCAGTTTTGTGTTTCAGGATGAGGGCACTGTAGCTAGTGAAATTACCGGGTAGAGACCTAACAACTGTTGTCTCTTACCACCAAACTAGACAAAATAGAAATGTTATTATTTGTCAGTCACCAATGACTACCAAAGCAGTCAATGAGTAATAAATTGTTTCATAAAGATTACCTTACTTTATTATTGAGTTTAAACTTCAGACCTGGAACCCAAGGAATACCTCATAAATATACCTAAAATATACTACCTACACACTACATTATATTGACAGATTGTAGCAACTGTAGGTAAGTACTAGAGTTTAAGAAAACCTTGAAATTAAAGCAATAAAATTGAGTAATAATTGTTCGTTTATCTTCACCAATTGGACACAAATTGCTTAGAAGCACGTTTTAGGACTTACCTTAAATCTTACCCACAAAAAGTGTGCTTATTGTTAATATTTAAAAGAACAAAAATGCAAGACGTACCTGTCATTACCATCGATTAGATAATGTGGGTAGAAAAAACTCGAATTTTATTTGTAGCATACAATGTTTTACCTGTTTCATATAAAAAGGTAGTAGTGTAGCCATAGTAGCAAGCAGAAGCAGAAGCTTCGGCAACAGTCAACAGTAACAAATTAAAGTTTTCTAAAAAAAGGATTTTTAAGATTAATGACCGGGTGGGTTGTAATGACTCGTCTACAGAGTTTCCACTTTAATAATTTCCTTTCCCCACGTCTAAATTCTGATTTCCCCTTCCCGAGACTTTTTTCCCCTCAATTTCTTTTCCTGCTTTAGTTTTTAATATTGGCATTAGTAATAGCCCTGTGGGGAGGGGGGAGGTTTGGGGATACTATAGTATCACCAGAGGCCCGCTCTAAAAAAAGACTAAACATGAATAAAATATAGTTGTTATAAATGTTCATATTTTATTTATAGCCTTTTATCAGAAATATGAAACTTGGGGCTGTATACTCACCTCTAATTCCATGACAGTTTACGCAATCAGCATACACATTTTAGGCAATAATAGTATTGATGGCCTTAAACGGAATAGAAATAAGGGTAAGTATACGCCACTTGCACTGTTTCTTGAATACGGTTACACACTAGTACGCGATGGTAAATAAAAATGTTTCGAATATTTCCGCAATACTACAGGGTAAATTTTTCCCATGATTTCCCATAATTTCCCCTTTTCATACCTTTCCCCTCTGAACCCTAATTTCCCCTTAAAAGGGAAATTCCCCTCATTGTGGAAACACTGCTCGTCCATTCAAAGACAAAAAGAAAAGACGCGAAAAGTTTTTTTAATCCTTCCATTTTTAAGAGGCTAAGATTTTAAAGTAAACTGCCTCATCTTAGTATTTTTTTTCTAATATTAACAATAAACATTATGTTTTTTATTTAATTTACTACCGGAATTCGAATTAAAAAACAATAGGAAATATTGTGTCTGTTGAATATGTACAACCGTGGCGATGTTTACATACTGTTTTCATCTGAGGTTTTCACGAGGTGCCAGAAAGCTGTCAGTGTCATACTTTTGTTAAATTTTAATATAATATCTGTGCTAATGTCATACGTATACACATTCATTTCTACTTTAGTTGAAAAAGAATTTCGAATTTACAATAAATACTTAGATAGAACTCTAAAAACTGGCTAAGGAACACTGTGTCGGGTAAATTAAATTGTTATGGCTCTCACGGCAGATAAATTAATAAATGACGAAAGGTAAGCATGCTATTTCAGTACTAATTACGTACTTGTAACTTTGCCATTTCAAGGGAAAGTGAAACTTATCTTGTTATCATAATCTAAGCTAATTAAGATGTAACATTTTACAGATTTTGTGGAGAAAATGTCCTTCATTTCATCCTGTATTTGCCCTTTGGTATCATCCTTCTGCTATTTCGCGTAGTTTTGGCATTGATATTATGGATTGCATCTATTATATTACCCAACAATCAAACTGTGAGGCAAATGCTGTCGACCCTTGCCTGTTGGACATTTGGTAAGTGAAAAGATTTTCAAATTGGTAGATCAAATTGTTATTTGTATTGCACTTATTTTGAATACTGGTGTTTGAAAAATAAACCAATAGTTTCCTGGAACGATTTTTCTAAATAAATACTTAGTATCACAAAGAAAAGCAATTTTCAATCTAAATAAAACAAATTTAAATCATATTCATTACTTATTCATAGTCTTGATACTGACTGCCACTTAGGCATCCTGTTTATGATATATCATAATAAATTGGTACATTAAGCAAGGTAGCTATTGCTTATAAATCTCTGTGGACTCTGTATAAATTGTATATTTTTACATATTATGTGCTTGGTGTTGTTTTTGTGTACAAAATAAATGTTTTTTCTTTTATGTTAAATGATATCACTGAAGACTTGGACATATAAGTTGCCTTCACTGCGATCAGTGTTATTGAAAATGTAAACAAACTCAATGAATAAAGTATATTATTTTTTAAAGTTTCTGTTCTGTTCTATTGTAAAAGCCGTGTTTTATTGTGTCATTTTTCATCTTAATTCAAACCATTGCATAATTAAAATGCTTCAATAAAATTGTTCGCATCTAAGAATGTATCCCCTATAATCACATATAAATTACCATTCCGTATTCACGGTTTCTATATTCGCGGCATATTTCTGGAACATATCACCTGTGAATAAAGAGCTTTTACTGTACATAATGAAGGACATCATTGCCTTTTTTATTGAGCGTCGGTGGCTCAATGGTGTTGACTGACGCTGTCCTACTGGGAGGGCTGAGGTTCAAATCCCGACACGTACCAATGTGTTTTCGAATTTTCTATAATATATGTACGTTATCCGATGCTCTTACGGTGAAGGAAAACATCGTGAGGAAACCTTCATGCACGCCTGCGAAGAGATTCGAAGGTTGTGTGTGAAGTCGTCCATTCCGCACTGGGCACGCGTGGACGACTAAGGCCTAATCACCCTATACGGGTAGGCTCGTGCCCCTAGGTGGGGACGTTTAATGAGCTGATGATGATGATGACATTTGTGAGTGCAGTTTATCTATTAAAAAATGAAGTGTTATTATTGATAAACAAAAACAATAAATACTTCTTTTAACCAATAGAGGACTGCAATCAAATTTGTGTTACTGTTGTTTAGAATTATATGGAGACCGCGTCTTGGCAAGCGTAGCGTAGGACGCCCTCCGGCCCGATGGACCGACGACTTGCCAAAGGTCGCTGGTGGAAGCTGGATGAGAAAAGCGGAGGACCGGGATATCTGGCGCAAAATGGGGGAGACCTATGTCCAGCAGTGGACTGCGATAGGTTGAAGAGATAGAGAAAGTGGTCTAGGGTCTAGCAGCTCAATATGTTATATAATCAACTAATTAAAAAAAAAAGATTGATAATCAGTAATTGTCTTACAGGAGTGTATGTAAAGCTGAAGGGAAGTAGTGACCCTCGTTGCAGTGTGATGGTTGCCAACTGCGTGTCATGTCTAGACTCCTTAGCGGTTTCCCATGTTTTGGGTACTATTAGTGTAAGTTATTTATATT
>PQWD01013140.1:0-11852 GCA_019425675.1 Leucinodes orbonalis
AAATATTCACTAGTGAGACGGAAGGCACGCGAGTTGAATTATATATCATCCTCACCATGTTAAAAATTTTGTTTGATTAAATAAGCGCTATCACAATAACCAATTTCACTGTTGAAATTGAGCGCCAACGATCCCGGTTGAGAAAAATTATCCCCAACTGCCGGGACCTTTTCAAGTGATCATGCTAGGAACATTCTGAACTAAGCTTGTATAGTCGGTTCTCAGATTTGCATCTGTGGCTGAATCTGATGAATGAAAGTGTAAAAACCTGGACGCCATTTGATGAACTGAGATCTCTTCGGATATTATATTAATCATTGCATCTTCAGCAGATAGCATACAATGCTATCTTCAGAAGATAGCATTGTATGCTATCTGTGAAGATACTGAGCTCTAAAGGTTATTTTCAATTATCTAAGATGGAAGTTTCGCCTTTTAAAAGTATTTTACAAGACAAAGAACTTAGCATTGAATCCTATCGAGATAACGCGATTTACTTACTGTTTAAATACTGGAAGATCATTAATTAGCTTCCAACTCAAAGACAGCCATTTGTTAGAACGTTTTGAAACAAAGGAACTTTGACTTATTGTATTTTTGGACAATAGATACGCTCATTGAAATAAATTTCTTGTGAGAATATACTATTATATAATTTTACATATCCTGGAGTCCCAACAAATATCAATTAAATATATGTTACGACATCCAAATAAGGTTAAAATAATATTCCTATTCAACCTATCGCAGTCCACTGCTGGACATAGGTCTCCCCCATTTCGCGCCAGATTATCCCGGTCCTCCGTTTTCCTCATCCAGCCTCCACCAGCGACCTTTCGCAAGTCGTCGGTCCATCGGGCCGGAGGGCGTCCTACGCTACGCTTGCCGAGACGCGGTCTCCACTCCAGAACTCGTCTGCTCCAACGGCCATCGGTTCTGCGACATACGTGACCAGCCCACTGCCACTTCAACTTGCTGATCCGCGGGCTATGTCGGTAACTTTAGTTCTCTACGGATTAAATCATTTCTGATCTTCTCCCTAAGAGAGACCCGAGCATAGCTCGTCCATTGCGCGTGAGTGACTTGAACTTGTGAACCAATCCCGCGTCCGTTCCATGTCTCAGCTGCGTATGTAAGTTACGGGTAGGACGCATTGTCAAAGATTTTGTCTTTAAGCTTGCGGAATCGTCGCCGTGAAGACCTGACGTAACTTGCCGAATGCCCCAGCCAACTGAATCCTCTACTAGCTTCCCTCTCGAATTGTGCGGCAAGTTGGATGTTGGCCAAGTAAACGTTTCTTGCACAATTCGGAAGGATGCCATCGACGCATATCGGTTGGGATACATTCATTGAACATGATTCGTCTTGTCCAAATTCATGCCAGCCAACTCTGAGGATTCATTTAGGCTATTCAACATCTCAGCAAGCTCTTCCGATGACTCTGCAACGATGACGATTCGTCAGCAAAGCGCAGATGAGAATATACTCTCCATTGACGTTGACGCCTCGTTCAGACCAGTCCAGGGTCTTGAAGACATCTCCAATGCGTTTGTAAACAATTCGGGGATATAAATCCCCCTGTCTCACACACGACGCAATTGATGGGTCTTGTCCGCTGGTCTTGGATCTGAACGGTCATCGTCGCTGATAAAATATTGGTTGATGATTATATGGTAGATGAATTTAACCGTAGAGATTTTAAAGCTGTATTTTATATTTAATAACCGCTGATACCGAAAAACCTTAACAACTCAATATTGAAGACTAAAACTTTACGAATCACAAAGCGTTAAGTTTGAAAATTTAATACGACCTCGAGTTAATAAATGTACGACCGGATGCGACTAAACTGCACCTAATTAATTATAAAGTCGCTATAAGACGTAAAAAAATCAGGAAACGTTTTACTACTCCTTTTGCTAAAGTTAGGACGGCAATTTTATACTAACAGAGATTTTCTTACCCGTTGCTTGAGTTTTATACGTTTATAATTTATTTTATATAATGCGCAGTGACTTAGCTCATCTGGAATTATTTGAATTTAATATAGGCTTAATTTAATATCACAGATTACTACAATGGTTGTTGGTTTCTATACTAACTATTTATAGATAAAACTTTTCACATCCTCTATACTAAAGAGTCTAAACATGGCAATTTACAAAATACACTCCTTTTTAAAATACTGTAACTATCATTGAACTGCTATAATCCATTTTGTTGGTCATCAATGCCATTCTCTACGCATACATGCCTTTCAAAAAGCATGACTATAGGAGATTGGACCGGTTAGGTGAGAGATAATGACTACCACAGTCTATGTAGAAGTTGGAACCGATGATATCCGAAGCACGGCACCTTCTTTTTAGCAATCAGGTGTTTCAATCTGCGAATTTGGTTAAACTAAATACACTAAGTAATAAAACACATAAAGTGACGTCTTTTACTATGCATTCTCCCCGTAAGATTCAAACCAACGGTATCACAGTACCTCAATTAATGATATAACTAAACGCGCACACTCTAGACCATGGAGGCAGTCATATTTATAGTTATTCCTAATATAGATAGTTCGGAACCACATTTTAGTTCGTGAAGACAAGCCCACGTCAACATTGCCGGCAACACGATTACGCTTTCAGATTGTTTTAGAAAGTATGTTCCTCGTTGTTGACTCTCACCTATCGTCTGTGAAGCGACTGCTTACATTAACATTATTGTTTGTTAAAATACCTTGTATGGCTATTTTAACCTATATCTTTTCACACAAATAACAGTTACTTGTTATCTATAAGATAAAAGTTACGAATTATTTGGGTTTTTAGCACGGCATTTAGACTTTATTGAAATTTGTCGTTAAAATAACCAAATACATTTTATTACCACGTTTATTTTTAGCAATGGCTTTGCAATTTATGATCTTCAAAATTACATATATCACATATCATTGCTACTAAATAAACATATAGTCATAGTTAAATAGGTCATTAAGCGTGTAAAATGAATGCAAGAAGGTCAACATGTGTTACTAGAAATAGATTCTGTCGAGGGCAGTCGTCGCTAACGAGTCCCTCATGCGTCACTCAAACCACGACATCGCTTAATCACTCGCTTTCTTTCGTACTCTTCGAACCTTAAGTAGATTAGCCCCAGTAATGAGCCTTACTTGAACGTGTGGCTTATTCAATCAACTATACTAATATAATTGAATAAAAAAAAGTAATATTTGGCTTGCTTGGGACTTTTGTTTTCGTTGTCGTACAATTTCTAAAATAATGTAAATCTTGCGATCACGACTACTAAATCATAATGATACTCTTTGTGTAAAAACGTAAGGTTGTTCTTTATAATTTCTTTAAGAATGGTCCTGATAATAAATAATCTGTGACAGTAACGTAGATATTGTCGCCCTTTGCATTCCGGTCAAATCAATAAATAGGTTTCTATAGTAACTTCAGATGCTGACATAGGATGGTGATATCGTTCGCTAACTTTGTCTATAACATTCATTTAGTATAAATTTAATTATGCCGTAATTTTTCATAACTATAGCATTGTTTAGTTGTTATTTGAACTAATGTTCACATTATAAAGTTTTAATCATTCCCCGGTCTGTTGAAACATATCCAAAAGACGTCTAACAATATTTTTTTTATAGTCTCTATTTGCCAGAGTTGAGCATTCATAGTGATTTTTTATATAATCTAAGTGGGTTGGACGACATACGTATCCATTTGGGCAGCCATTTCCAATGTATGGTTTAATTGCATCTCTAAATGGTTACAAAGCTCAAGCAATCATCATCAGCTCATTAGACATCCCACCGAGCGCATGAGCCTACCGTAAAGGGTGTATTAGGCCCTAGTCGTCCACACGGGCCCAATGCGGATTGGCCGACGTCATGTACAACCTTTGAATAATTTTGTAGACGTGTGCAGGTTTCCTCACGATGTTTTCTTTCACTGTGAGAGCGTCGGATAAACGTAGATATAATTTTAAAATGCGTTGATAAATGGCCGGGTTTGAACCTGCACCCTCTAAATCGATGGGCAACAGTCCACGCCAATGAACCACTGATGCTCTATTCTAGCAATAAGTATTATTATCTATCAACTTATCCCAGCGCATTTTAAATAATGAATCGTGCTTATCGATGCATTCCATCGTATATTTAATATTTCTGTTTTGTCTCGATTCTCCAGCCAAATAAATTGTTTGGCTAAAATGGCGTACCTTCCTCGAAATGTACAAAATATCTTGCTGACACCATTCCGGTGTGAACCTAATAGCGTGCAGCACTGACGTAACAGCAATAAACAAGATTTCAGCGAAAGTGAAAGAGAATTGTTGCCATGAATTCCCTCATTGAAATGTATTGCTGTGCGTCGGTTACAATGTGTGATAAAGGGAGACGCAATTGTGACAACGCAACAGTCTTGGAAACTTTCCCTTTTCCTTGGTTATCTGTCTTAACACGGGGTACACAAATACCGTTTCGGTAAATTAAATAGTTATGTACATACCTATGTAATAAGTAACTAACAATAGTTTTGAAACTTCAGACAATTCAAGCATCTGAAACAGTGTTTCCTTCTATTTTATTGCAAAATGTTTTACTTGCACTTAAGGCATACAAGTTTCATGGATAAAGTGTAGAATTGAAATACGGTCCGATTATATTATAGGCGAAGATAATCATATTCTTTAAGTAGCATATAACAAACTTATTTTTAATAGAATGCAGTATTATGAACCTACATTGACCTGCATTTCTTAAGGGAATGTTAGGTAATATTTTCAAAAAAAAATCCATAATTAACAAGGCATTGCATGTTGTCGTGTTGTACCTTTAAAGCTTAATTACACATTAAATTATAAGCTGATCATTAATGTTGTTAGGATTTCAAAATTCATTAAATATGAATGGCCTCCCCAGTTAACTCAGTGATTTCTAATCTAAGATTATATTGAGTCTAATAATTTGAATTCATCTCCAATGTTTGTTTTTAAAAAATCCCACAAGGTAATTATATTATTTACAAGACGATCCTAAACTTACCGTAGTGACTTTGTGAATATTGAATGTGTAATTTTTATAACTTTGTTGTTTTGAAGAAAGATGTATCTTAGTGCAAGTAACGTTATCTTTAAAATTACTAAACCATAGCCAAAATACTAAAAAAACAACATAACATTTGAGTTGGAACATGAAAACGAATTCCATGGCAAGCGCTGCCCTATAGGTATATAGTAAACCTAACATTATCGTGAGATATGCAAATAAAACCGCAAGCATTACAATCAAAATACCCGTGATCCGCCAACGTTGTAATCATGACGATTACAGCGCTTCCATTAACCGAGCTCGCTCCACATCGCGTGCATTTGCATACGATAACTAGATAGGCGTCGTAATTAAGCCGTCCGCTGTCTCTATTTACAATAGAAACTAATGAAATGATGAACACGATTCGTCAGCGATGCCCCCGAGGATAGCGGTGAGAAATTACAAAACTCCTAAAGGCATTTCTTTCGCCAGTGCTTAATAAATCTTCGTAAAAATCGGTCAGGCAGGATTTACAGTCGAGCACGGGCGCTCCGCTTCGAATATTTCGCGCTCCAGGTAAAATACCTCGAATTTTAAACACCTCAAGCAACATACTTAACTAAGTTAATGGAAATTATGAATGTTTAAAGAAAATCTAAAAACTCTGCAGACATGCTTTACATTTATATTTTTTTTATATTTCATTGTTAAACCTAGCAATTACCCTGAAAATTGTTAAAAAAATTCAGATTTCAGAATTAAAAAAACAACATAATTAAAACGTCCATCAAAACACGTTAACCTAAATGGATTCAGGTAAAACTCGAATGCAAATATTCCGAAATTTAAACACATGCCAAAATAAATTGAATACATAAAAAAACACAGGCTAAATCTGTTTGATCTTAATCTGATAAGAGTATTATCGCCGTTAAGACTATTATCGCCGATCGACTGATTTTTTTGGCCCGTACGCTTGGTACAGTTTTAAAATTAGAAAAGCCAACAGCGTATTTCGGATGGGCGAAACGCTGACTGCACGCCGAGTAAACTACGGGAATGCAAAAAAATCAGTCAGTCGAGTTTTTTCCAGTGGAAAATTGTCGGATATGCTAGACACGTAACACGCTTTGGTTGGTCGGCGAGCATGAATGTGTGGCGCTGTCGTGTCTCACAGTGAATGACGCGGACAAATTGACCGGTGCTGTCCTGACGACCGCGTTATCTTGGTTACAGTACTCTAAGCAGTCATATTTAATAATATGAGCCTCATTATAAAAACTTACTTTTATAAGCTTACTTTTTTGAAAACATGTAGGCAGGTAATTTGATGTTAAATAACAAATGGCAAAAAACGGAGCCCTTATAGACTCTTATGTTTATCTACCCGTTTGTATGTCACACCCTTTTATCTAGGAAACTATAAAATGTAAGCATTTCACTGTTCAATCTTTGTAAGTATATGTATTTAATAACTGCTTTGTAAGTATATGTATTCTATGAACTGCTTTGTAAGTATATGTTCTATGAACTGCTTTGTAAGTAAATGTATCTATGAACTGCTTTGTAAGTAAATGTATTCTATGAACTGCTTTGTAAGTATATGTATTCTATGAAAAGGTTTTGACAAGAAACTTAAAAAATAATTATTAGGGGGCCCATACATGAAACTAAAACTCGAAAATTTAGTTTTCATCTAACTCACACGTCTGGGATATCAATGTGTAGCTCTTGAAAAATGATGTTGATGTTTATAATATTTTTTATTAAGTGAATAGTTTGCGCGAGAGACCCTTCACAAAGTTAAAAAAGTGTCCCCCCCTCTCACCCTCTAATATTAAAATATGGGATTGATGAAATGTATGTATGGTGTACATAACCATGAACCTAACAACGAAATTTGGTTAAAACGATATCCAGTCCGTAGTTTTTTTGATGACTCATAAACGGTGAACCGCTATTTTCCTTAATAAAGCTATAGTAGGTGACTGAGTAAATAAAAAATCTTTCTCTTCTTATTCAACCTATCGCTTCACTGCTGGATATAGGTCTCCCCGATTTTGCGCCAGATATCCCGGTCCTCCGCTTTTCCCATCCAGCCTCCAAGCGACCTTTCGCAAGTCGTCGGTATCGAGCCGGAGGCGTCCTACGCTTGCCAAGACGCAGTCTGCACTCCAGAACGGTCTACTCCAACGGCCATCGGTTCTGCGACAGTTTGAGATCTGAGGTTGATAAAGCATTTGAAATGGCTAAACCGTATTCCAACATACAGTTTTGGCAAGTATTGAGAACATTTTATAAAAAGGTATATAGAAGACTTAAAATAAAATATCAATATATAAAATAGTTGTACACTTTATCTTAAACAGTTATCTACAAAAAGTATTGCCAGAGCAGAAGAAAGTGATCTTCCAACTTTATAATAATTAATGATGATTAATAATTACTTTCATCTGTAATGTTAAATGCTTTTGGTGTTGGTTTAAGTTATTGTTAATTATTATTCAGTTTGTACAAATTCTTCGCTCATCAACCGCTAAACCTAACTTTTATCTATAGGTAATAATAATTGTAACATTACGTTAATATTAAGGACTATTTTCGTATAGTTTAATAAAACTTTCTTAAAATACACATATAAACAAAATTGGAGTGTCTTTTTGAAATGTCTATTTTTTTATTCATGCATGGTTTGTTTTAAATATTTGTCTGTCTGTCTCTTTGTTCCGGGTAATCTTGGAAACGGTTAAACCATGGTTGAGTTTCTTTTTGGCAGGCTACTGATATTATAAGAAAAAACATAGGATACTTTTATTTCAGAAAAATAGAGCAGTGCAGTCGCGTGAGCTGCGCGATTTAACGTGACTTAACGAAGCGAAATCTCATAACTTAATTTTGAACCAAATACTGGGCAACAGCCCTTTATATATTAACACATTACTAATATCTCATAATGCTCCCTTGTTCCCATTAACCACTCCCCCCACCCTTACCAATCGGCTTCAGCCGGTGACGTGGACAAATTGACACGTCCGGCCGCGCTGTCTTAGTAACACCGATTGACGTCACCCTGAGATCTCGAGAGGCTTACGTGTTAGTGACTTGAGTCCGAAGGATCTCCACGTAGGAGAAACATGACACGTTATCTGATATTAGTCACTTGTGAATTGCAAATAAGGCATTGGTATTGTGCCAGTGCAAAAAATCTATGTAGGTATCTACTTTGACTACTTTATAGGTTCGAAAAAAAAGACTTACATAGAGCATCTTTAAGGTTACCATTGTTGTACGATTTGTATACCTGTGTTTTGAGCTGCGCTGATAAGAAAAAATATGAAGTTATTTTTTATTTTGTAAATACATATTTTTAGCAGTTTAAGGTTAATTATTATTATGTGTAAAACAAATATATGGAATTATTTTAAGAATCAAATCATTTTTAGCTTCTGTTTCAGAACCCTCCTATCTAGAAATGCTAGTGCCATTCGATTCGGACATTCGTTATTTACGACATTGATTATATACTATTTATTTACACGATAAACAACCAACTCGAGCTTGTAGGAATGGATATCTCATCCAACTTTAAATTCGGAAATTCTATTGAGCCCAAAGTCAAAACCGCTGCCAAAAACAGCCTCTTTAAGGATCAGCGATACTTTCCCGAAACATGCTTCACTTGTATCAAGCACAAGTTTGATCGTATATGAAGTACTGCTGCCACCTCTAGGGTGGCTCTGGTGAATCAGCTAAATGCTTTATGCTCGGTGGATGAAGAACCAGGAAATCTCATAGATACCAATAAGAAAGAAAGAAGAAATACGCTCATTAGAACCAAACTCCACAGTTTGGAACATCGGCGTAATGTCATCTGTCTATCGGCTTTTTACATGGTGTATTTCTAAGAATGTGATCAGGAACTTCACAGCTTGATACCACCATCAACTATCAGCCGGGTTCCTCTCAACACTAGCGTATATTATCGTATGCTAGCACCATATTTGTAAGTAAGGTTTATTAAGTCTCTACTTATGCTTGCTGTAACATAAGCCACCTTTATCATAATTAAATTAGGATCAATTAATAACGAAAATTGTTTCGTGAATTTCAAATATATAAAAGAACACTTTATTTTTTAAATAAAGAAGATACATTTTAAATATCTATATGATGTAAGTGGTCCATGTATTTTATTATTACCTAGAACGCAAACTTTTGATAAATCCTGCCGAAAATATAGACCGGCGGGCTAACCATGTCCAAAATGTTTGCAAAAACTTCTGAGGATTTCATAAATAACTCACTGAAGTTCCGTTGCAAACATTTCAATAATTTTAAAGTTCATGTTATTAAATTAATGTTGCCATCATTTAAATTGGTCAACCAGAGCAATATACTACCTATAAAAAAAAAAAGAAAAAAAAAAGATGTCAAAACATTTCTGTGAGCTAAGGTGTCACTTACTTATAAGACCATCCTGCAATGTCGATGTCCGAACCAAACGGGGATAAAGTGTACAGTCACTTTTCACTATCTATCTCCCCGTGTCCTATCCACGGAGGCAGTTAAGATAATATTATACCCAAGTAATATCCAATAAATACTTATTGATTTATACATAAACATCCAATTTCCGTTATAAAGACAAAACCCATTTGAGGACAGAAATGATTAACAAAATTCTTAATTCCCGTTTTGACCTAAAATCGTATTCGAGCTCGTAAACAGCGCAACATTTATTTTGTATTATAAATCAATGTCTGTTCGCCGCCACCCCAATGCCAACCAATACGTCAAAGAGATTTGTGTCGCACTAACAAATTCGATTATTTACGATATTTACAAAATATTTACTTGCTTCATCAGTTCGTGCAGCGTTGTCAACTCTACATAGAGTATACCTACTTGAAGTACGTACATAGAGTATACCTACTTGAAGTACGTACAGAGTATATATATACTATGTACGTACTTAAAGTAGGTATCAGATCCAACCGAAATAACAAAGCTACGTTTTGTAATATTAAATTTCAAAATAACACCTTAAACTGAATGGATAGTGGACGTAATTTTTGTTCTTTCGACAAAAACATATATATATATATATAAACGTATTGATTTAACTTGGAATGAACGTTATAATAACGACCCATTTGGTGTTATAGTTGAGATCGACGGCTACTATACCAAGGGTTCGATCCCCAGGCAGTACAAACATTTTGTTATCCCTTGTTTTATAAAACAAGGATAAATATACTTATTAAACTGGATATACTCATTATAAAGTTTAGTATCCACGTCAGAGGATATGTATTTATTTATATTAATTTCTAGCAGAATACCAATAAATTTCGATTGAATTTTAATTTTCAAAAATAATTGCGGGGTATACCTTCAATCATTTATGAGTTATTCGCCGCTTTGCTGTATTACCTAAAATTTTCTACATTGATTAGAAATCATACAAAAGCTTGTTGTAATCTAAAATAGAAACTTTTTAATTTCGTCGGCACGAGTAAGATTACAATCAATAAGAGAACGAATACGAAACCTACTTGAAAATCCAATAATCCCGCTGAAACCTCTTCAAACAAACATAATAAATATGGTTTAGTATGAGTGTATTATGATGAGTTTATGAGATTTCGGTTATTATCTCTTATGAATAGGTTAGTCGAAGAAATCCTTAATATAATACCTGTTATAATACTATTAATATTTGGAATTATGATACAAATTATTAATATTTATTTTTAAACTAGCGCTCCGACCCCATTCTCGCACGAGTATTTTAACATTCGAGAGCGTCGGTGGCTCAGTGGACTGTCGCCTTCCTACCGGGAGGCTGAGGTTCAAATCCCGACACGTACCAATGTATTTTCAAAATTAAACGTTATCCGACGCTCTTACGGTGAAGCAAAACATCATGAGAAACCTTCATGCACGCCAGCGAAGAGACTTGAAGGCTGTGTGTGAAGTCGTCCAACCCGCACTGGGTCCGCGTGAACGACTAAGGCCTAATCACCCTACACAGGTGGCTCGTGCCTCTCGGTGGGACGTTTAATGAGCTGATGATGATGATTTCAAAATTTATTGAACTAACTTTTAATGGAGCTATTTTTTTTTCAATTAAATATTGCCGGAAATAGTGTAGCTTTACATTGATAATAGATTCTATCAAATCGGTTCTGAGCCTATTCGATGAAAAAAAGCAATCATATCTTTACTCTTTATAATTACATATACAAACGATTAAGAGTTCTTCCTTGTGGATACCTTTATCTCACAATAATGTATCAGTTTTTGATATAAATGCTTTATTTTTTTATGAATTAGCAATCAACATGAAAACACTAATATGGTAAGTGGTAACTATTGTCTACTGTCTTATACACCCGTTTTTGATAAATTAGTATTATCTGGGCATAAAGATTTTAGACACAGTATATACCACAACCATAACTCACCATCAAGCTGCCCAATGGCGGGTTGCGGGTTGTGACTACCATTAGATAGCAATCGGGACGCGAACCCTGGAATCGTCTTATTTTTAGCATCCTGTGATTCACATGTTTAACCCAACTAGGAAAATTGCAAAAACTTCTAATGCACTATGTTCTAATTGTGGGATCAGTTGCCCACGACCCGACGCTGTAATAGGATGATGAATTTTTTTCTGTTATTACATCGATGACCGCATAATAATAGAACATTGGTAAAAAATTACACGTTAACATTAAAAACTCACAGAGATTTTCCAATTCTAAAAACACATTAATGGACTTCTCAAAAACGCTTCATACAA
>PQWD01013143.1:0-24231 GCA_019425675.1 Leucinodes orbonalis
CGAGCACCACTTGGCCCTTCTGCGGCGGCGTTTAGCGGGGTAGCTGTCAACAAACATTAGTATCAAAAATTAAATATAAACGCTATTTATTACATATATACGCAACTATTGTTATTATTTATCATCATATCGAATGGTTATATTTTCAATAATGAAAAATAAAATTAAATATCCACTGACATTCACACGCGCCATCTACCCCAAGTTAAGCGTGAAGCCTGTATATGTACTAACCTAATAAATATACTTATATACTTTTTTAATTTTAAATGCATACATATTATACATTTAAACACCCAATTATTACAAACAGACATGTTCATGCCACAAATGTTGTGTAGTGCCCGGGGATCGAACCCGAACCCTTGGTGTGCAGCCGACGTCTCAACGCCACACCAAATGGGTCTTCAAACTAACAAGTAGTTTGAAAAACCTACGTAATCCGAGGTGATGGGAGCCTGGTGACTGTAAGACCACAGATTTCCCAATAAAGGAGATGGGGCAAGCCGCGTTAAAAAGTGCGACAAATGTATGCTCAACGAGCATACACTGGCTATAGTTTACGCTCCGTGAGACGAATGAAGACGCACGAATTTTAGAAGAAATTACCGTTTTTTTTCCAAAATGCCATTCTGTGCAATTATAACATGCTCATCGCAGTGAATCAGTAAAATTTCCAAGAAATATAATATCTTTTCACAGATAAGAATTGAAAAGTAATTGCGACACTGGGACTGCCTATAAACTTGGCGGCTTGTCCAGTCTAATTGTTATTCGGATGTCTGTGTGTAAGACGGATGTACTGTATGTAGCATAGGCATCAGTCTCACACAAAAAAATATATCTGTATCTTGAACCTATGTTATGTAATATTGTTTTATGTGACAAAATAACAGATAATTTTAATATTATTTATACTACACTTTAAACGAGTTTTTTTTGACGATAAAGAGTAATGGATCGGTAGTTTAAGCTAATTTTCTTAAATATAGTATGCCAGATATCGTCCCGTGAAATATGAGTATTTTGCACTCCTGTGTTTCGGGATGAGGCATTGTAAGATCTGTTTTTGACGGGCGCAGTGCGGCATTGATGGAGGATAATAACTGTCTATCAGTTGTTGGTCTCCTTCAATGCCATTTTGCCATGGTCAGGCGTATCACTTACCATCAGGTAAACGTCCTGATTGTCTTGTACACTTTGTCACATAAAAAGATCATAACCCTTTGAACGTCAGGAATCCAATTTTTACGACACAACAGAAAATCTATAGTTTCTGACGCTTTTAAGTGTCATTTTCGTTTAAAGGATTAACCCATTCATCCTGCCCATTATTAGAGATAGTAGGGGAGCCCAAGCGGGGTTTTTTGAAGTTACTCGAGCGTGTCAGAAAATTATGTAGGGAGAATCCTTGCATCATGTAATGTACCCTTACCACATATGAACCCTCAATATGGTGGGGTACATTGAGGGGAACCCGTCAGATTAGTAAAAAAAAATCGATCCTTAGAAAATCTCGAGCGCGTCAGATTAAGAGAAGGTAAGTTAATTACATGAGAAATGTGTATGTTTCAATAATCTGACGATTTGAATGTGACATTAAGAAATAAACGAGTCACAAAGTTGTAAAAAAAAAGATGCCTCGAAATACTCGAGCGTGATTAACTTTTTTTTATTTCGAAAATAAAACTGTCAGGATTGTAAAAAATTAATAATCTGACGGTTTAAATGGGGTAATGTTAATTAATTTGTAGAAAAACGTGAAGCGTACAGCGGCAGAGAGCTGTGGTTTCCCCACGCTGCTCCTAACTTTCGTTCTCATTCATTCTTTATCTCTCACTCTCTCGCACCGTCACAACTACGGGTGTGCTGTAACAGGTAATTCTTGTTCGTGTTAATGTTATATTACATTACATGTATGTAGTGTAGGTACAGAACTACCCTACCCTTGTTCTATAGAGGAAGGTTGAAAAAAGCACAGCTAAGCTAAAAAATAAGATTTGAAGTTATTATAGATTTGAATTGAAATTAATAAATAATATCCCTTAGAACAAAAACGATAAAAACATCAGGCTGTAAAGAGTCTCCGCTTTCCTTACATGTGAAAAAAACAAGTCAGACTTGAAAGTCGTTCCATAAATACTACTGCCGTCTCTGTCCTTCTATAAAGTGTCACTTCTATAAAGTGAAACCTATGTCAAAGTACAAAAAAACTAAATGAAGATGTGGAAGCCAACTTCGAAGATGAATTAAGCGAAGATGATAATTAACATGTTTTCTTAATTTTAATTTTTTGTATCGAATTTTAAATCAATAAATTGTAAAATATGATTATGTACATGTGTATATGATCCTTTCATTCATCTGTGAAGAAAGCACAGCAAAAATTTCCCTTAAAAATGGTCAGACTAACTATATCCCTGCATATAATTGTCAGATTATGATTCAGGAGGATAGTAACATCAAATTGATCCCCCTGCAGAAAAATCTGACGCGCTGGAGTATTCCAAGGTCACCATTTTTTTTTACATATTAAACAATTTGACTTAACGCCTCGTGCAAATCGTCAGTCATTTTAATAGTACACTTTTTAGGATTTACTTAACACTCACTTTGAATATCTGATACACTCGAATAACTTCCCGGCCACCCCAATTAATTGTCAATTAATATCTAATAGTTTATGAGTAATATAAAAGCGCATAATTATAAATGATGCAGCGCTCGAGTATTTTTATATGACATTTTTTTTTACATTTTTAAACAGTTTACACGGTCAACCCCCACTAAAATAGAAAATGCGACATAAACTTTTTTTTTTGTTCAAAACATAATCTGTAGAATCCACTAAGTCCCCATGACGGTCGAGTAACTGCAAATTTAGCATCTCGGGCTCCCCTACTAAGACGCTTTAACGCGTTTCTAGCGTTCAGAGGGTCAACAAGACTCACCAGCCCTTCCAGCCAGCACGGCGTCTTGCAGCACCTGGTCGTATCTCCTCTGCGAACTCGGATCCGAAGGTCGCACCAGTACTCGGGACGCACTAGTTGCTTCCACCAGCACCACTCGCGTGTTATTCTTTACGTCTGGCCTCGACACTTCGGGTATTTGCGGTTGTACTGTAACAAGGTATAAATTATATAAAATATCTACAGACATGTACACAGCATAATTTTAAATTTTTCGAAATTACATGTTTAGAAATGAATAAGTATTTTAACTTTATCAACTCACTGGCGGCAGTCAACTTGGCAGGCTGAGGGTATTCTACTAGAGGCAGCCACCTTCCCACTTCCCTTCGCCGGCAGAAGCACAGTCTCCACATGTACCAACGTCACCTTGTACCCGGAGTTTGTCTTCGAGACTAGCGTACACTTTAGATTGTCGCCCACCTGTGGATAACGAATAATAAATAAATCTCTATCTCTCTATCACCTATAGCAGTCCACTGCTGGACATAGGTCTCCCATTTTGCGTCAGATATCCGGTCCTCGCCTTCCTCACCAGCGACCGCGCAGTCGTCGGTCCATCGGTCCGGTCCTACGCTACGCTTGCCGAGACGCGGTCTCCACTCCAGAACTTCGTCTGCTCCAACGGACCGAGGTTCTGCGACATACGTGACCAGCCCACTGCCACTTCAGCTTGCTATTACATATAAATCCAATCGGAGTGTCTGTTTGTATTATTGAAGTAACAATTTCTTTCGTCATGAATTTAGTCACTTCGTCATCAGTTTTTAAAAGTTTAGTCTGTAACAGGATTAACATAATTTTAACTAGGTGATATAGATTCGGTACCGAGTCGTTTAGGTAGGTACCACCGCAGTGCCAGATATCGTCCCGTGAAACAAGAGTGTTATGCACTTTTGTGTTTCGGGATGAGGCCACTGTAGCTAGTGAAATTACTGTGTATACGAGACCTAACATCTGTCGTCTCGGGTGTCGGGCGCAGTGCGGCATTGATGGAGTGTAATAACTGTCTTTCAGTTGTTGGTCTCAATCAATGCTGCTGTCATTAGGCGTATCAGTTACCATCAGGTGGGCATCCTGATCGTCCTGTACAATTGTTAGTTTAATATTTATTTGATAATTTGATACGCCACTCTAAATATTCACTGCCACGACAAGACAACTGCCTCCATATACGATTGGTCAGTGTTCGGTTTTGGCTGCGTGATCTGGAGGTTCGAATTCCACGGGAAAAGCCTCTCAGTGGAAAACAATTGTGTGAAATAAAATTTACCTAAAAGTATGATTTCGTGTGTTCGAAAGCACGTTAATCCATCGGTCCCAGCTACAATCTTAGAATAAAATCCGCACTGGGCCTGCGTGGACGACTAAGGCCTATACACCCGCGTACGGGTAGGCTACAATGAGCTGATGATGCATACCAAAAATTAACAAACCTTAACATTAGCCCCAGTTAACAGACAACAAAACTCCGGCGGCGTCTCGTAATCCTTAGAAAGCGGCTTCACGTTATCTTCAGCTGTTACTGTCACCACCTGAAATATTTTGATTTAGAAATCGACTTGACAATCTGTGTACATCTTCGATGAGACAGTAATGGCACGTTATGGTTATAGGTTCCAGCTGGGGGATAAGGTAAATGTTATCTCAAGGCCACTTTAACAAACAACTAACTTACTTCTATGCGTATGCGTATCTAAAGATAAAACTAACTAAATGCACAATTTCACACAATAAGGGTCCGCGGCAATATCTGCTCTTGGTGTCAGTTGGTCATGTCATGACATAGTAGTGTGTTCGTGATTATGAATTTCAGTGCAATGAACATTATTTTGTTATAAATGTAGTTCTCAATGTTTGTTGAGAAAGTTAATTTAATTTACTTAAATCATAATGGCATAAAAACATATATTAAGAAAATATTCCAAGTTCAATTAATCAAACAATACAATTTAGATTTTTAAAATTGTAATATCAAAATCAATGACAACGAACATAGTGGTAGATTAAAACTAGTTTTAAAAAAATATTATTAATTTGACGATTCAAAAGTGTCTTGTAAAGACTTAACTGAATAAAGGAATTTTTCATTTCAAATATACTATCGATATAAAAAATATTTACGAGATCAACTATCGATGGAACGGCTAAGCTAGTTCGATAAGTTACTAAAAAATTTAGAAAAGTCTTAACTGTGTCTTACCTTAGCAGAGTCCAGTAACGCTGCTATAGTGTTGGTCAGCCACCTCGCCCGGTACCAGCCCCCATCGGACGAGTTCAGGTACGAGAAGGAATCTCCGGGGCTTGCACTGTGCAAAACAATCATTTCAATATCATCATCAGCTCTCAAACTTACACCAACAATTTTCTTTATTTAACACTTTACAAGACACTTTTGAATCATCATCATCATAAATAGAATAGAAAACGTTCATTTGACTACACAAAAAACACGAATATACAGTTTATCAAGAGGATACAATATAACAATTACAATTTTTACACAGTTTACAATGATTGATACAAGGAAGAAATACACTAATAAAAACAAAGATGTAAATAAAGGAATAAATAATATAAATAAATATATTAATGAAAAGGAAAAATAAATAATAATAATGTGGTCATAAGCATCATCATCGACAAAACCATCAAAGATTTATTTGAGTAGACATTTTGAGTTTGAGATTAGCACATTCTCATATACATTTTGACTATGAAATGTATACGAATATTATAAAGCTGAAGAGTTTGTTTGTTTGTTTGTTTTAAACGTTTTACTTCTTCAATTTGAAAATTTCTTTGAGTGTTAGATAGCTTATTTATCGAGAAAGGCTATAGGTTATATACATCACGCTACGAGCAATAGAAGCGGAGCAGCAATGAAGAATGTTTCAAAATCGGGGGTAATTTTTTATACTTTTTAGCTTCCGCTGCGTACGCTGCGTAAACGGTTAAAGATTCGCAAAAGTCATGTATGAGAGTATTATTCCCCTTTTAAAGGTCTACAAAAAAGTTCGCGACAGCATATGTCTATCTTTTAAGGTTAGCTCACTATAACATATTTTTGCTAAAATATTTCTAAAATGATGCATCATTTGCGAAGGTGTTTTCATAAATATGATAATAATCCTTATCCAAATAAATACATTATTTATCACAAGTATTTCATTTTAAACAAAATTGCCCTCCACATCATTCAACTTAAATTATTTTATGAAAAAAATCTTATGAGATATCGCAGTTTTAACTCACCTATATAAATGAAGTAGCGGGTTAAAGAGAGGATTAGGCTAGAGTAACTATTCCATGCGAACGAAGTCGCACGCCAAAGCTAGTATACTATAAACTCACACAGCTTTCCCCGTCAGCTTGTCACAATCAACAGTATATTGCTCGCACAGCGTTTGGTAGTCGGTTTCGAAGCGTTCGTGCATAGACAGACACACCACACCACCGGTCGCCCGACATTCCTCACCCACGGATTCCACCGACAGCAATGCAGTATCACCAATACTCAGCATCTCTATTAGGTAACTGAAAGAATAGACAAAACGTCATTGTTAAAAAAATACACATAGCGTCCTCTTTAAGCAAAGAGCTCGTGGGAAAAGTCAAGTATTAAACCCATGGGGTGACGACCAATTTGGTTCGATCCCCGGGCAGTACAAACGTTTGTGTGCATGAACATGTCTGTTTGTAATGGACTGGGCGTTTATATGTATAATATGTATGTATTTACAAAAAATGTATATAATAATGTTTATCAGTTGTCTAGTGACAGATGTTAGGTCTCTTTTAACCGGTAATTTCTCTAGCTACAGCGCCTTCATCCCGAAACAGAAGTGCATAACACTCGTGTTTCACGGGACGATATCCGACAACCAACGTCATACATTGTAAAAAATAATGACATTTACAGATGTCGCCAAACTTTATGGCCGCTCTGAATATAGTCGCAAGTGCTTACTGAGCAGGTATAGTCAGGGTCATAAATAATAGAATGTATTACGAATTTTGGAAACTGCGCATTGTCTTGTGCGAAGTTCGGAGCGGCCAAAAGTTTGGCGATACCTATACATGGCGTGTACTATTTGGTAATATTTATTTAAATCAACACTGACGACCCATTTGGTGTAGCGGTTTAGACTTCGACTACTACACTATGGGTTCCAGTTTCGATCCCCGGGCAGTACAACCATGTCTGCATAAACATGTCTGTTCGTAATGGTCTGGGTGTTTTCTATGTACAATATGTATGTATTTACAAACAAAAAAATATATTTACATAAGTTTGTTTATCCGTTGTTCAGTACCCATACTACAGGCTTCACGCTTAACTAGAACTAGGGCTAGATGGCGCTGTGTGAATGTCAGTGGATATTTATTTTGATAACTAATTAGTTATAATAAATTTATTTTGACGACCCATTTGGTGATGCGGTTGAGAGGTCGGCCGCAACGCCAAGGGTTCCGGGTTCGATCCCCGGGCAGTACAAACATTTGTGTGCATGAACATGTCTGTTTGTAATGGTCTGGGTGTTTTCTATGTATAATATGTATGTATTTACAAATCAAAATGTATATAAGTATGTTTATACGTTGTTTAGTACCCATAATACAGGCTTCACGCTTAACTTGGGGCTTGATGGCGCTGTATGAATGTCAGTAGACATTGATTTATTTATTAACCACGAAAATTTAATACAACACTCACTTCTTAGGCACTAAAGGTTTCGCTGCCACCGCGTCCTTTCCAACAGCAGTGAGACCATTAGCCACCCTCGTGGAAGGTGCTTCAGCTTTCTCGTCACTCTTGGGTGACGCCTTCTTCGGATGGGTGGGCGTCACTTCCTCGACAGTCTTCGGTTTGGGCGGCGGCACCGCTGGAGTAGGTGCCGGAGGATTGGCTGGGGCTGGTGGTTTGTCTGAAGTCTTGTCTGTGTAGTAGATGGAAAAATGTTATTGGAACAAATCTTGTTCTTCTTGACGTGAAAGTGAAGGAACACATGGATTCCTTGGACGTTGCATGTTTTTTGTGTGTAAAGTAATATTACTGACCATAGATATAGTGTTGTTGGAAATAAAGAAAAGGACCCATCATTATTTGTCACCAGCATTGCTTTGCGCCCGGCACCCGAGACGACAGATGTTAGGTCTCGCATACCCGATAATTTAACTAACTACATTGCCCTCATCCCAACACACAAGTGTTGAATCACTCGTATTTCCCGGGACAATATCTCGCACTGCGGTGGTACCTACCTATACGACTCAGTACCAAGACTACCACCTTGTGCCAGTAAACTACTACTGGTACTGTCATATTCAGTCAATTTTTGTGTTTAAATTTTTACCAATCACTAGGTGGTAGACTGGATACTGAGTCGTCTAGGTAGGTACCACCGCAGTGCCAGATATCGTCCCGAATACGAGTCTCCGCGAGGGAGACCCAGGATTCGTATTTGTATAATTAAAAATAATGAATGAAAATCGACTTGCCGATGAAAAATAATACCGGATTTTAATTTTGTTTGTTTCCTTTAACGTTTTTGGACGATTGAATTGCACACTCGACCATTTTAAGCGTAAAAATGAAAAATATCTCCAGAGAAACGCACACTGATAGCTCTCAACCACGACTACAAGCGCTTGCGGCGGGAATTTCGTGTTGATCTCACCCGTGCCTACTGTTCACACTTCGTTGCGCGTGCTCTATACTACTTTTGACACTCTAAGGCCCCGAGCCTACCTGTACGCGGGTGTATAGGCCTTAGTGGTCTACGCGGGCCCAGTGCGGCCGACTTCACGCACAACACTTGAATCTCTTCGCAGGCGTGTGCAGGTTTCCTCACGACGTTTCCTTTACCATAATGCCGATTTTGACCTATTTGACCGTAAATGACGGTGAGTCAAATTGTCACCGACATTTCCAACAGTAATCAGTAAAGAATAAATAACTCACTCTTATTTCCCCAGTCCTCGTCTACTTCGGGCCCAGTGTCTTGTCGCGGAGGCTTGCGCTCATTCCGATTCTGCCTGGGCCCGTTGAAGTTGCGTCCACCTTGTTTGTTGTTGTTGGAGTTTCTGCTTTTCTACAAACACAATAGTTATGATTATTCAGCAAATATATAAAACAGCCTTATGTAATAGGAATCTGACGATAACATAAAAAAACAATGGCGGGTTTTGAACCGCCACCTCCTCCTGATCGGAAGGCAAGTCTACACCAATGAGCCACCGACACTTTTAAATCCCAGTTACCAATTTTAAATATGTTTTATAATAAAAGAGATCATACCTGCCCATCATTGTTGGTTTCTTCGTCTCGCCGATGCGTCTTCGGCTGCCGGAGTGGGGCGGCCGGTGGTATTCTGTAAAAAAAAAATGTTGTACCGGCATAAAAAGCAATTGGCCCTTTTTAATTTATGCTAAAGATATCCCACGTATATAGATCACGCAAATCGTAATTTCATTCATTTATTTTATTATTCACCCCTTCTTTACCTAATGTAAATATTTATTTATTTTTATTTTGACCGTTATCCCATTCCAATTCTTTTGCCGCATGCGCGAAGCACTAACATAATATCATAATAATTAAGTTACGAATAATCTTAACTAAAAGAGCACGGACATGAGTCTGTATGAGAATGTTATTTATTTTTAAAAAAATCGTAGTATTTACGAATGCACTATTCACTAGGTGGTAGACTCGGTACTAAGTCGTCAGGTAGGTACCACCGCAGTGCCAGATATCGTCCCGGGAAATACCAGTGTTTTGCACTTCTGTGTTTCGGGATGAGGCACTGTAGCTAGAAAAAATACCGGGTATGAAAGACTTAGCATCTATAGTCTCAGGTGACGGGCGCAGTGAAGCATTGTTGGAGAATAATAACTGTCTATCAGTTGTTGGGCTCCTTCAATACCGCTGTCATGGTCAAGCGTATAACTTACCATCAGGTGAGCATCCGGACTATCTGTATACTTTGTTAAAAATGCACATAGTTTTTGAATCAATTATAGTTTATCGCATATATTAATCAATAATTGAGTCGTATAGAATCAAAGGCGGCAAAGTAGGGTTGATCTGAATTTTGGTAGTTGAAATAAAACAGTTATTTTCCAGTCGATAGCCGTTTTTGATCCCAAAGCCATTTTTCTTACGTGTTTTTGATGGGTTTATGGCCATGTTTGATAATAAAGAGAACACAGAATCGGTTAACATTTGGAATTTTAGTAAGTTCAAAAATGTATCTCATTTTCGCCCACCGACCTACTTTGCCGCCTTTGATTTTATACGACTCAATTGTTAATGTAAATTGTTTTACCACCGCGACCACACAGGCAAAAATATCAAACGAACCATCAACATTGTAAACGCCAAAATCAATTCTAAGATCTGTGACAAAAAATCAACACACACACACACACACAGACACACACACAAACATTATTATAACACTTATTATTAGTTTATTTTAATTTTCAGTCTCTTGTTCTGTTTTAAAGATTGTTATTATCTTTGTTAGCCGAACACAATGTTTTCATGGATGTCGTTTAATTTATCTCCACAGGACAGGCATAGCCTAGTGTGGAGGTCAGGAGGTAACCACAACCCCTAAAACAGTATTGTTATAATGACACGTCAGCATTTTCGTACCAGAAAAGACGAAGTAATATTATTGTAACACTGTTTTAAGAGATGGCGGTAGCCCCCCTGTTTTCGTGTACTGCGTATTTTAAATTGGCAATAAATATATATTTTACTTACGGTCCTCTGCAATGTTTCATTATGATCCAGCATTATCTTTATCAGCAACCTGTAGAAACATATATAATTATTCAATCACGATATGAAAATTATATCAGATTATTTAAGATTTGTGACAGCTACGAACAGTTTATAGTGGTGTTGTCTAAGTTTTATTTTTTTTTTGTCTAAATCCAAAGTAAGGTTGTCTATGTGATTGATATCTTTGGTATATCTCTCTTCTTCAGTACATCTTGGTGACATGTTTAGTGTGCACCACCTGCGAGGTTATGGCAGACGGCGCGATGCCTGTCCGGCAGTTCCGCCTCTGGCATTAGCTGGAAGTCGGCGTCACGCCGCACCGGGCGCAGTACACTCTAACCTACGCTAGTGTCTATTAGACTGATTTCTAGAGATTTCCTTTAGTTCCTATATAGCTTATAACTAACAAGCGAGCGTGTAGTGGCAGCACGCTCGCTGCCACGCTCTCTACTATCGTCCGTTTCGTTCCAGCTCAAACCTACGCTAGTGTCTATATGACTGACTCTAGAAGGTTCTGTCTCGTTCCTGTGTTGCTATGACCCACATTCCGAGGTCGTGCAGGCATCCCGCTCGCACTCAAGCTCCCTACTATTCTCCGTCTCGTTCCCGCGCAACAAACACGCTCGCTCCCACCCCGCCTATCTTCTTTCGTCACGTTCGCTTTCTATACGACTACATAGAAGCTTCCGCCTCGTGCACGACCTCACACCAATCCGTCTTTCCGTGCCTGTGTCACTGATACCATATCGTCCAGTGGTAACCCTCTCTCACCCACGCTCCCTAGCATCCTTCCGTCTTGTAACTGCGAGCGAGCTAGCGTGTACCTGTCATCCCGGTTTAGTGTGCACCCACCTGGCGAGGTTGTGGCAGACGGCGCGATGCCTGTCCGGCCAGTCCCGTCGCTGGCATTGGCTGGAGCAGTACGAGGTCACGCCGCACCGGGCTCGGTTCTCTCTAACATACGCTAGTATCTATATGACTGACTCTAGAAGATTCCCTTTAGTTCCTATGTAGCTATAACTAAGCGAGCTTGTAGTGCTCGCTGCCACGCTCTCTACTATCGTCCGTTACGTTCCCGCTCAAACCTACGCTAGTGTCTATATGACTGACTAGAAAATTCCCTCTAATTCCTATGTAGCTATAACTTATCAAGCGAGCGTGCAGTGGGAGCACGCTCGCTTACAAGCTCTCTACTATCCTCCGTCTTGTTCTCGCGTAGTACTCTCCCACTCCACCTAACACCAATCGTCCCGATCCCGTTCTATATAACTAACTCTAGAAGCTTCCGCCTCGCCCGTGTCGCCATGAGCGACATATAGCATAGCGAGGTCGTGCAGGAATTCCCGCTCTCCCTCACGCTCTCTAGTATCCTCCCATCCCGTCCCCGCCCCGCTACCCACCTGGCGAGGTTGTGGCAGACGGCGCGATGCCTGTCCGCCAGTCCGTCGTGGCACTGGCTGGAGCAGTACGGCGTCACGCCGCACCGGGCGCAGTACGCGTCCGCCGGCGCGCCGCACCGGACGCACGCGCGGGGGGCGCGCGCTGCAGCGCGGGAATTGTCAGCTGCGTGTCGCACGTGTTGGATTATTCACTCTACGCGTGGGTTACGTAGAGGTGTAAGTGTGTTTTGAGGTGTGGGTTGGACACAATTTACGACCACTGGGTAATGATTTGAGTCGACCGTATCCAACGAAAAATTCCGGGTTCGATTACCTTTAAACGCCATGCTATGAACGCATTAGTGTGCCCTGGACGCCTCAGCACAAAATAAATAAAAATACCTCGGAAAAATATAGAAACCTCTGATAGTTTTTTTTTTTTTCACATTTTTTAAGAGCCATTTTGGACACGTATAAAAGACGTGCGTACAGGGAAGCTAGTGCTTGTCATACCACTCAATGTATAGACGACGTTGGCGGTCAAAAAGATTAACAGACAGTACAAACATTTGTGTGCACGAACATGTCTGTTAGTAATGTCTGGGTCTGTGTATGGATCTGGTGTTTTTCTATGTTCACATGGCATGATTGCATGGATAATGTCATGAATCAAACACACACTCTTACAACTTACACCACACACAACACTCAATTATAATATAATTATATATATATTGTTCACACAGATATCTTGTTCTACTTATCAAACAATCCCATCTGACATTAGCGGTTTAATTCCATCAATGTACCTACATACGTTTTACATTGTGTATCTAAAATAAGTGGAGCCCTGTGCCTGTAACTCAGGTTTCCTACCACGGGAACAGTTGTCACCTGTTTCCGTAATAAATACTGAATTCAATGTATGTACATACCATAAGAAACATGGTAATTTATTGTGGCAATAAAGATATTATTATTATAACTAAAAGCAAATTGTGTTAATGTGTTTCATTATACAAATAATAATTAACAAGTTTTACGGTTCGATTCCGTACTGTACACCAGTTATGTGCATGAACATGTCGTTTGTATTGGTCTGGGTGTTTTTAATATATATGTTTTTTATATCTTATTACGAAGTTAGTATTACAGATCAGGACCCAGCCTGATTTCTAAACCGGCTTACGGCGTCTGACGTGTTTTTGTAACGATCGGCATATTGGCAGCTAGCATTGATGGCTTTAAAAAGCGGTATTTTCACTAATTCCGTACGAGCACGGATTTAGTGAAAATAATCTGTTGTCTGGGTGTAGAGCGTTGATGGAGATAAAACTGTCTATCATTGTCGTTGTCTCAATCATGCTCTGTCCATGGTAAGTCGTATCACTTACCATCAGTAAAGCGCCCTAACTGTCCTGTAGACTTATAGCAAATATCTTTCTTTTCTTACAATCAGATGATGGCCTTACCATACTAAGACAATCGTACTAAGTGAATTTTGAAAAGAGGTTTCCAACCCATGGTGGCCGGATCAAGAAGCGATGGAATAAACCATGACAAGGGAGGCAGAATGGTTGTTGTCACAGATTTCCAAAAGAGATGGGCGGCCGCGTTTAAAGTGCGACAATGTAAGCTCAAGAGCATACACTGGCTGCCATTACGCTCTGTGAGACGAGTCAAGACGCACGAATATTGAAGAATTACGTTTTTTTCCAAAATGCCATCCTGTGCAATTGTAACATGCATCATCGCAATGAATCGTAAATTTATCAAGTAATAGAATAACTTTTTACAGTAAGACAAAATAAATTTGCGACGAGACCTGCTCTAACTTGGCGGCTCGTCCAGTCTAATTGTATATTCGGATGTCTGTGGTTGTTGTAATAACAGCAGTGAATCATTTGTAAATTTTGGTCTGGGTGTTATTATATAATGAATTAACAATAAATAACGTATACAAGTATGTTTACGAGTTGTTAAGTACTTATAGTGCAAGCTCCTTAAATTAAAGGCTACATGGTGCTCCGTGAATGTTGGTGTATATTTATATATTTGCCTCAGTGTTCAAATGCCGACAATTTTTTTTTTATAAAGTATGTACTTGTTATACTTATTTGAAAGTATGGGAACCTTTTTTTGGAGTCTGGAGATGGCTTTAGATTATTTATTTATACTTACAATATTAATAGATGCAAATTCTAAATTAAACTAAATCATTATTGTATAAAATTTTATTACAGAACCATCAATTGTCACATAAGAGAGCAAAGTCAACATATTATACCGTAAATTATATTTAAACGAGAAATACTCATTATAAACGTTTTACACATAATAAGAAAAATACTACCCAAACTATTGTAAAATTAATTCTAAAAGACACAATTCAGAGGCGTTTTGTTACAGGTTTTGAACCTTAACAATATGGTCACTGTCGTAAAACAACAACTTATCAACAACGTAAGGTCATATTAAGTCAACGTAAGGTGTCACAATCTAGAATCACATGAGATTATAACTAAACAAAAATTCAATTAAGATTAACCCACTGAACGCCGGGAATCCCGGCACAATAGAAAATCTATTGTGTCTGGCGCGTTAAGGTGTTGGCGGTCAAAGGGTTAACACATCACAAGCATATTTTAAGAATAATATCTAGTAAATAAAGCTTGTTCCAAGAATAATACCTTGTTAATATATTTAAGTAAGCTGTTAGACATGCATAATCCTAATTCCTAAATACCATGAGCTGTAATTCCTAAATATTATAAGCTGTAATTCCTAAATACCTTAAATATTTTGGTCCCTTCATTATGATTTAAAGTATTGTATCACATTACAAATCTGCAGGTAATTTAATAAAAAAATGTTACTTGATTTGTTGTTGGCATACCTCTATTGTAGTGATACGTCGATCGACATAGAATGCTAAAGAGTATACATTTGTATAGATAAGTATAAACTTTATCTGGTTTTGTTATAAGTAAAGCACCTTATCATTAATGTAACAAAAATAAGGAATGTTACGTCAATTCGGAACAAAGAAGATCCTTTGTGAAAAAAATTGCAAGTCTAATAATAAAACGAATGTAGTAAGAGAATAAGTATATCTTTACACGAGATATTAATTAATATATTAATAAGTATATCTATACACGAGAGATACTTATTCTCTTTACAAGAGAATAAGTATATTTTTACACAACAATGCGGAAGAGATGTGCGTCCCTGGTGCGCAGGGTGCGGGGCAGTTCAAACAGTCTCCTGGACTTGATCGCCGGGAGGTTGGATTGCAAGTACATAAATCACTGCTGCGCAATATCCCATGGAATTGTGCGGCAGTGATAAAGCTATTGTAATTTAATTTTATTTAATATTTGTGTTATTTTTTTTATTTTTATTATTATTAGTTATTTAATTTATTATTATTATTTTAATCAACTGTGTGTTACTAACATATTTTATAAGGAAAATTGTTACTAACACATTTGTACTTGTATCTATTGGATCTATGTTGTCTGAATAAAGAATATTATTTATTATTATATCAGTGAAACTAGTAAGTAAAAATATGGGTTAGGAGATTACATAATTTTCTTATTGAACTTTATCAAAAAATAACGTAAGCAGATAGGATAAAGATGGTATACGAGGGAACCAAAATCCAGTTTTGATTTACGTCAATACTTAATGTTTAAATCAGATCTATATAGGTGGTATGCGCCAATATACTGGCTTAAAGCGTCATAATTCGATGGGATTCAAACAGGCGTTTTCTTGAATTCAATATCACCAACATATTAATTATTTCAAGACAACATCATATATCTAAAAACTACTATTACTAGAAACACTGGTTTCGTACAATTATTTCTAAAACCAACTAAGTGTAACAGCAATATGAGTGCTTCAGAAGAAGAACTTTAACTTTTCTACACCAATACGAGGATCGAAATCCTTCGCCTGGATCGCAGAGACGCTCTGCTTGTCCATCTTCAGTGTAAACTTGCCGTTCCCTGGATAAACACTGTCCTTTCTCACTTTCCACAACTCCGTGTTCAAACCAGGATTATTGTCTTCCAGTATATCAAAGAGCATGCTTAAATCCCCTATGTCGTTAGGTAAAAGGCTCGTAGGGATCTTTAAAACCACTTTCTTGCTGTTAGACTTTCGGTCTACGGACGATAGTGTTGTACTAGATTTGTTTGAGGAATCCGGTACTGTTAAGGAGTGTACTTTGTTTCTTTTGGAGACATCATTTTCGATTTTCAATGTTTCTAAACCTTTTATGATTTTTGACGTTTCTATATCTTTTTTGACGATATTCGATGTCTCATCGATGACGTAACTACATACTTTTATGTCGGCTTCGTTCTGCGATATCACATCCCACTGTTCAATCTTCAAATCCGGATACTTTTTGTTTATATCAGACTTCAACTCCTCAATGCTCTTCTCTTTCGTCTTGGTTTTCTTTGGTTTCTTGGTTTTGACGTCACCATTCTGTTTATTATAGTACAATCTGGTAAGTTCTTCGAGACTGCGCTTTGGTTTCAATAGACTCTTTAGATGGCCCAGATTAAACTGCACAGCGTCACCGTCAATAATTTCATCAAACTCTGGACTGGTTATCACTTGAGCTGACAGTTTATCAATTTGCAAAACCACGTCTAACTTTGTCTTCGTACGTACAGTGCTAATTTTCCTCCAGTACTTGGTACGCAATCTTGGATTTTTCTTTTGCAGTTCACTTATTACTTCGTCTGTACTCCTATTCGTTTTTACCACCATACTTATAATTCCAACGGCTCCGCGAAACTCTGTAGACTTAAGACTCATGTGTAACGTTACGTTTGCTAGCAGAATAGCTTGTTCTATCCATTCTCTAGAGTACATACTTTGACATATTATAAATATGACCCCATCGAATAAGTACATGTCGTGGAATTTAGGCACAGTATTCTCATCCATGTCCCCTTTGCTGAAAGCATCGCATACGATTGTTTCAAACGTTCTCTTGATAGTGTGGAATAGGACTTCTTCGACTCTGGCTTCGGGATAGTTGCTCGGACCGACATACAATTTAAGATCATCCGCAATCAAGTCCGAATAATGGTTTGTACGAATTTTTGTCAATGGAGTATTCGTAATTTCTGGATTAATCGGGGCATACATCAACTTGAGAACTTTGTCTCGCAGAGCTTTGGATTCATTGTCATCTGGTGTTTCTTCGTTCTTATTGGACTCTTCAAAGCTCACGTCTCTCTTTTGCCTATCGATTATTCTGAAGCTCAACTTTTCACCATCATACGTAGGGTCAAAGTCCGGACTTTTTATTACCTCCAACGACTCGGGGTCTACGCCAAACTGTCGTTTCTGTTTGCCAGCTACATCGGAATAATACTTCCAACAATCCGGTTTTAAACAAGGATACTTGGTGTGCAGTTTCTGCAATATCTTAGCTGATTCGACGTGTGCCATGTCTTTCGGTAATCGCATTACCACTCTAGTGTATCTTACTAAATCCTTAATATCTCTAAACGCTAATTTTAGTCCAGTTGAATTAATGAACTTTGGTAATACTTCTGTTAGGTAATCCTTAGTTTCTAAACTATCACAAATGTAAATCACAGCTCCATTAGAAAGATAAACATCTTGAAATTTCGGTACTATTAAATTGGCAAACCGTTGCATTTTCATGTCTTTGTGCACGTACTCCTTGAAAAGATGTTTCAGCCTTCTTATGTGCGTACCTTCTAGTTTGTTCTGCGGGTAACCCTCTAATGTTATCGCAACTTTCAATTCATTCTCAACTTGCAAATAATTCGTTCTACGATGATAAGCAATACCTCTGTTACTATCAATGTTCAAATTGCTACTTGTACTTATCAAATTGTCGTTACTTTCAACTATAGATTCAGTATGGTCTGACACAGCGACACCCGAGGCAGCATTATCATTATCTTCCGCGAATGCATTATCTTCTTTATTTTCTTCCTTTTCAGTTTCCATTTTATTTTCAGTTTCCGTTTCCTCCTCGTGATCGCTATTACAATTGTTAGTGTTATCAGACCATATGATTACTTCGTCTTTATCGCTTATAAATTCTACGTCTTTGATTTTATTCAAAGCATCTTCTTGGATGTTTTTTTCAAACTCCTTTTTAACAATAGGCAATACTGAAGGTTCACCGGCTACAGTTGCCGCATCAGATTCACTATCGTAGTCCTCATCAATTAAAACACTCTTTTTCTCCCCTGTATCATCCTTTTGTTCATCACTATCATTTCTTGGCGTCACATCTTCAGACTTCAACTCTTCCAAAAGTTTCACTCTTGACGTGACGCTGCACAAATCACCAAGGTCGGACAGAAGGCACTCGTAGTATATTTCCGTGTATCCTGTAAGTTCAAATTCCATCTGGGCGTAATCTATCACATTCTTGAACGTCGGTCCTCGGATTATTTCCCCAGAAACTCTGTCGATAAGAAAGTTGGTACATTCGACATTATCGACGTGTTTCTGCGAGTATATCTTCCAAAATTCAGTTTTGAGCGTGGGATTGAAGTACTGTAACAATTTGAAAGCGTCTTGCGCCGTCGCCGGCCAACTGCTTTGCGGTATTTTCAGTACAGCCAGGCACAATCTTTTCACTTTCGCTTTCAGCAGTATCAGGTTCGTGCACATCCTCTCTTGGAGACCGGGCGACACTCTCACCATCCAATCTCTCGTGTCCAAATCCTTGCATATACATACTATGGCGCCTCTGTTCAAATAATAGTCTAGAAAAGCTGGCACTTTCTTCAAGAGTCCCGCTTTAAGCTGCATATCGATCACATCAGCTAGACACCTTTGAAACATTTCCATCTGGCGAAGCCGCATTTTAGATTTGGGGTATCCTGCAAGTGCTATGACAACCTTTAACGAATCACCTACGATATCCATGTAGTCACAATTCCTGAGTTGTATCAATCTGTTAGTTTCATCCACCTCATCTTCGATGTCACTGTAAAAATCGCTGTATTTAATATCACAAGTGGTTTCACTCTTGCCCTTCTTCGGTACATCCATCTTACTAGTAACATCCGAACTCTTGCTAACAGAGGTTGTACTCAACGACTTTACATCTATTGTTTTGCTAGCTACCGTTTTACTCAAATCTGTTTCGAATCTACTGTATTCAGACTTGGTCTCAGTGTATTTACTGGCTACGGACTTAGCTTGGTCACGTCTCGGTTTGCGGTTAACATCTTCTGAGCAGAGCACACATGTGGACGGCGTGGAGCTTCCATCGGAGGCTGGTTGGTCCCACGGTTCCTTCATGGCATGGCACGGGCATACCGGCTCACGTTCGTTCTGCAGAAGATAACGCCCGATGAGCTGTGTAGTCTATGCTGATATAAACCTTTCAATAGCTTCCCCGCAAATCCAAAAGCGCGGCATGCAAGTGTCACAGATCGCAATTTCGCAACTCATTGTCTTTTCTATGGAATGGGTTCATGCAGTGTAAGCATTTTAAAGTTCTTAGTCTTAAGTTTAATGAAAAACAAAATGGTTTGACTTTGCTCTCTTATGTATTTAGGATATTAAATTTATTCCTTTTAAATCAGGCAAACATCTTTGTGAAATCAAAAAGAAATGGTAAACAGCACATTTTAGTGAATGAATAAATACAAAATTCACTGTATAATTTCCTTATTTATTCTATGATCGGTTTTATAATAAATAAATAAATGTTGTAAAAATACTTAAGAAATATTAACTAACTTAGTTTATTGGCACTGGACGATTAACTGCCGCCTAAGTGTAAGGGCTTGATTGAGTGTTAGAAAGGATATCTTGATCCGGGGGTTTTGATGATGATGGAATGCACCAAACATTAAAGTCTCCGTTTGGTTAGAACATTGCAGTACGTATCACCAGATTTAAGAAAGATGATTCAGAGATACCTAACATAATACTAAGGTGCATCAACCTAACCTTACTAACAGTATTAACTGTACTTGGAAGAAATTGCAATATTTTTGATTCATTAACATGAACCAATAAATACCATTCTTTACCTTTGACAGCCAATGACGCTTTAAGGCGCCAGACAATAGATTTTGTCTGGATTCCCGGTGTTCAATGGGTGTAAGTATTATTTTGATGTATGAGTTCAATAAAGAATTTAATAATTATTATTTATTATAATAAATATACAAAAAGCTTAAAGGAAATAAATATAGTATAATGTCGTATGTACTTACAGAATCGCCGGCGCCCGCCGCGCAGCTGCCTTCCACGTCCCGAGATTCCAGACTCCTGGAAATAATAAAATAATATATATAAAATCTGCCATTTGCTACATTTTGAAATTGGAACACTAAAGCTTAGATAAACAACAAACTGACTAGATGCACAATCACGAAGAAAAATCAACCAAAAAATTTCGTTTATTAAACATACGTTCACTTATTGTTATGTGTTCCCCGGTCATTACAACCTGGCCGTCTTCAAGGCAAGCGTGAATACCCTATTTCTGCGCAGGCATGATCCATCCTCGGTCACAACATCACTTACCATCAGGTGAGATGCCGGTCAAATGTCTGCCTATAGAGGATAAAAAACATTTTAACGTTAAATCATTCATTGAAATGTTGACCTTAACGTGTTATAGAAAGAGCACAAAATCAAAAGCACGAGCACTATACAGTCAACTAAAGAATGTCCGAGCTCCATTACACATACGTTTACATATTGTTATATTTAAAATGTAAAATTATTTATTGAAATTTTGACCTTAACGTGTCAAAGAAAGAGCACAAAATCAAAAACAAGAGTACTATGTCATGATGACATGTAGCGAGCGACGTGATTATGAATGAAAATGCTGACAACTGACGCGATGGGCAGAATTTTGCCGCAGACACTTTTTGAGTGAAATTGTGCGTCTAGTTTAGTTATTATTTTTCAATACATAAAGGCAGATCCACTGCTGAGGCGTGAGCGGCTCTAATTAAACATATTTTTGAGGCATGGGAAAAAAGGCAGGATGCTATATGATTATTATGCGATTTTAAGAAAGCGTTCGATTGCATTAATCATTATACGCTCACCTTAAAAAAATCGATAATTTTTGTGTTAATGCGTTAAGGACCTCAATTGAATAGACATTTTTATTTTGTTTGCTGTAAAACATAAAACAGTTATCACGTTTAGACAAAAGCACATCACACGAACGCACAAAAAACTCACCACGTGACCACTTTCTCTTTTCGTAAGCTAGTAAAGAAAATAAATGATTACTCTATATTGTAAAAGCGTCATGAATTACTCTATATTGAAAAAGGTAACCCTTTGAACACTAATGACATCTAAAGGCGTCAGAAACAATAGTTTTATGTTGTGTCTAGATTCCTGGCGTTGAAGGGCGTTGAAGTGTAAAATATCCACTGACATTTAAACAGCGCCATATAGCCGCATTGAAGCGAAGAGCTTTAAGTATGTGCTAGACAACGGATAAACATACTTATATACTTTTTGTAAATACATAAAATTAAAAATAGTCTCAGTCGTTTAGACGTCAAGTAATAAACGTCGCAAACTTACAATGCTCTGTCTTTATAAGTATCGTACTTACAGTAGCGTGCACAGAGATTATGAGTAGGGTTTGCAAAGTGAGTGACACTTATTGCGAAAATAATAAATACATTTCTTTGTTATGTTAAGTGTACAGGACGATCAAGACACTCACCTGATGGTAAGTGATACGCCTAACCATGACAGAGCGGCATTTAATAAGAGTTGAGACCCATAACTGATAGACAGTTATTATCCTCCATCAATGCCGCACTGCGCCCGTCACCAGAGACAACGGATGTTAGGTCTCTTATACCCAGTAATATCCCTAGCTACAGTGCCCTCATCCCGAAACACATAAGTGCATAACACTTCACGAGATGATATCTGGCACTGTGGTGGTACCTACCTAGACGACTCTAATGCAACAAATACAATGATAACTTACCAAGTCTTAACCGTAGCTCTCTGACTTAGCAAGCTTGTGAGGCAAACAAAAAAAACGATGGTATAAAAACAAAATTACTAAACTAAATGAAATATTGATCAGACGAGTGCTCTGCCTATGCTCATTTGCGACCAGGAATCTCATACAGCGCTAATTTACCAATGATATTCTATATATATAAATGTAGATACACCATCCGTGCCTCAAAAACGAACCGCCAAAGAGAATACAGCTGTATGCTCTTTCTTTCGGTAAATGTACGCTCATTCGAAACATGTGTATGTGTGCTGTCACTGCATTTGGAACACTTTGGTGGATTGTTTTGTGAGCGTATCGAATCTATACTTTTTACATCATTGTGATTTACAGCCACTCCCTTTTTCTTTTCAAGTATTCAACGAGAAATTTGTAATCGAATTATTAGTCTAGTTCCAGTTACCGCCGAAAGTTTACACTAGAACCTCTTAGACATTTATGGTCTCCTAGTACTTTCAGAAACAATGCTTTTCATTCAAACAAAAATACTTTAATATTTTCAAAACATTTAAAAATATTAAGACTGCTTTCATGTTATTATAGTAATTTTTGATTTGTATAGTTGTTAATTTCAAATATTTTGTGTGACAGTGGCAAGACTGTATTATTGGGTCTCAATAGCACATTATTTTAGTCGTTACATTCGATTTTATTTTAAATAGTAACATCATAAGACCATTCATTCGATTTTAGAATTCACCATTTTAAACCAATTACAATTTATACCGGAATACCCAGACAGTATCGTAAATGTGTCGATATATCAAGTAAATTTTTAGAATTGATGCCCAGATAAGTGGTAATACTATAAACGCATATGCAGCACCAATGAACAAGTTTGATGTAGTGTTTTACTAAACTACTATTAATGTTAAACACTTTAGTATAAGCAGTACTATAATTTATAATAAAAATAAAATTATTTCTAACCAAAGATGCATATATAGACTATAGTTTAAACTTTAACATTAGTATAAAAGAAAACATGGACTGCTATTTTAGTCTTTAAATTTTTATTATAATACAATACTAATCAATCTTTGTTCTGTAGTCACAAACGTCTCTATTTCGTCGCATCTTAGTACCAATTTGCATAACGGAAATGTTACACATACATTACCTCATTAAATAAAGTTAATTTGTAGATTATTATATTTTTACCAATACATAATACGATAAAAATTGAAAATATAATTTGCTTTATATAATTATTTTGATTACAAATGAATCTGTATTCAACACAATTTTTTTGAAAAGAGTAACTACTGAGTTTCTTGCTGGTTTCTTCTCAGTGAAAAACTACCGTCCGAACCAGTGGTAGCTTCATTTGACATTCATAAGTGTTCTTTAAGGACCTAAACTGAATAAACACTTTTCATTTTCATTTTCATAATAATTAAACATCAGGCAGAACCGATGGCCGTTGGAGCAGACGAGTCCTGGAGAGAAGACCGAGAGTCTTGGCAAGCGTAGCGTAGGACGCCCGGACCGAGGGACTTACCACTTGCAGTCATTGGTGGAGGCTGGATGAGAAAAGCGGAGGACCGGAATATCTAGCGCACAATGGGGAAGACCTACGCCCAGTGGACTACTAATACTGCAACAGTTGAAGCGTGAGATAAACCATAATTACCTCTCATTTGTATTCCGCACAACGATTCTGCCGTCAGGGAGGATACACCGATTCGACGTTGTACTCTGGGAGAGCTGTAAACAATATAAAATTATTTATTAGCTAAATAGACATTTTATAAAAATATAACTACATTTTATTAGCATATAAATAATTTCGCTGATAATATTGGGAGGCGTCGGTGGCCCTTCTGATCCGAAGGTAACCGGTATTTTTTAATGTTACAAAGTGTACAGGGCGGTCAGGACGCTCACCTAGTGGTAACTTTGGTGAGTGATACGCATGACCATGAAGGAGCCCAACAACCGATTGAAATGACATGTATTGATATACTCCATCAATGCGGGAATGCGTCCGTCATCCGGGTCGACAGCTGTAAGGTCTCTTATACCCAGTAATTTTACTAG